>OOFE01049534.1:80143-92106 GCA_900323365.1 Monocentris japonica
AGGAGTGCTGCTCAACTGGAGATCTCACTCACTCTGCGGTAACTCACACATGAACTCTCACTACTGATCCACACATGCTCACGTATACACAAACACACAATTTAATTTTGTTTCTGGACAAGAAACAGTGAATCTTAATCTTAGAGGGATCAGGGTTATGGTTAGACTAAACTACGGTTAGGATTACTTAATCTGTAGAGATGCAGAATATCTCCTAAATATTTTGTCACCAATAGTTAAGTATCAACACTGGATTATCCACATAAAATACTACATACTATGATGTATACAATGAATTTATCTTATAAAGATTTATATCAGCCCAAAAAGATTGGTGAACTTTTTTCCACACATCTAAAATGTGGGTCAACTGAGAGAACTTGGGTGGGTTTACCCTCCACTACATCCCTGATTGTAATGCAATGGGATTTTGTGTTTTGTTCAACACGTATGGCAGAACTGGAGTGCACTGGAGGCCAGGTGTATGAGGCCTGCGGGAGTATGTGCGACCGGACGTGTCGCTTTCTGTCTGGGGCTGAAGCGGGCTGTGAGGGGGAGAGGGTGTGTGAGGAGGGCTGTTTCTGCCCTGTGGGACAGTACCTGAGTGACTCTGGAGAATGTGTGACAGCTGACCTCTGCACCTGCCTGCATGATGGACAGCTCTACCAGCCTAATGATGTCTATGCTGATCACAACAGCATCTGGTCAGTGTCTATGTGTGTGTGTGTGTGTGTGTAGAAACAAGTACATTACACACTAGTATATACTGTATCTGTCTTGAGACATGATATCTTGTTTCACAGATGTGCATTTTTCTTTGTTTGTGTTTATATGTATAGTTACTGTGAGAACGGCTCCATGCGCTGTAGCTCCAATGAAATGAGTAATACCATGCTGTCTGACCTTTTCTATGACGATGACCTCGCACCATCCAGAGGTACAGTTTGTGTATTTTTGGAAGAGCTGCAATCTCTCTGTTATTTGCTGTTGAATGTTTATATGTCACATGCTATATATATATACGATCTATATCATATAATATAGTCTATAGTATGTCTTTCACTGTCCTTTTGCATTGCATTTGTGACCCTGTTGTCCTTGAACCATGCACGTATGTATTGAAAAGCTTTGTCAAAATGTCTCTGCATCAATGTCACCCAAATCCTGTACATTTATTTGCCATTTAATGTGAATCTGATTTATTACTTCATTTTAAGAATTTGCATTTTCAGGATTGCCCTTCACTTCATCTAACTGGACTGCATGTTTGTGTTTGTATTTGTGTGTGTAGAGCGGCGTTCAGCCCCCTGCTCTCCTCCACTGACGCGTATGGAGTGTGATGCAGGAGAGAAGGGGCTGGAGTGTGCCAGAACCTGCCAGAACCTGGATCTGCCCTGCCTCAGCCTTGCCTGCATCCCTGGCTGCCTCTGTCCCCCTGGCACGGTAGGTGTTGTGTGCGTTCGTGAGTGTGTGCATTTGCGGAAAGCTCTAAAATGGAACATGCTCATAGATTGGCTGATTGATTTCAGGTACGCCACCGCAGAGAGTGCATCGCACCCGAACAGTGTCCCTGTTACCATAACAACAGGCCCTACACGTCGGGACAGACCATCACTATGGACTGCAACACCTGGTAAAAAGACTGTTTGTATGCATGTTGACGAAGGCGAATACACACGCTGCGCTTGCTTAACAGGCTCTCTCTTGTACAGCGTGTGTGAGAACAGGAAGTGGCACTGCACAGAGAAGGTGTGTGATGGAGTGTGTCGTACCGTGGGGGAGGGGCATTACATCACCTTTGATGGCCTCAAGTACTCCTTCCCTGGTCTCTGCCAGTATGTCCTGGTCCAGGTGAGACAGAGAGATCCAAAGGAATTTGGGAATGGACTGCAAAATATACTTTGGTGTCAAAACAGCAAAAGACAATATACATTTCTGTCTCTCTCTATCCTTCTCCTGCTTCCATTTTTTTTATCTGTAGGATATGTGTAATGGGGAGGATGGCTCATTCCGTGTGCTGGTGGAGAATGAGGCCTGTGGAATTGTGGGACATCGCTGTGCTAAAGCTATCACAGTCTTCTACCAGGGAGGATTGATTACTATGCAGCATGGGGAGGTAACACACACACACACACACCTACACACACACACAGACACACAGAGAAAACACACAAATTCATGCACACCCAGTGTTGTAAACTTTCTACTCTATAGGTGAGGATGAGGAGGCCGGTGCTGCTGGGCTCGGAGGTGGAGATTGTCCGATCTGGTCAGTTCTATGTCCTACTGCTGGGGAAACACATTTCCATCAGCTGGGACAAGGGAACTCATCTGCTGGTCCACATCTCAGCCAAACACAGGGTACAAATTTATTATAATACTACCTTTGTACTAATTACAAACTTACAACGCTTTCATTCACAGGACATACAAGTATGTGTCCTACAACAACAGCATAAATACTGGACAAAAGCATGACACTGCTTTTGTACATACAGTATATGGATTATACATCAATGTTTGTCCCTTTTTGTTGCATACATTTGGTTGTGTGTAGGGAGGGGTGTGTGGTCTGTGTGGTAACTTTGATGGGAATGTCAACAACGACTTGATGAGCAGTAACAACCAGCTGGAGGTGGACTCTGCCCACTTTGGGAACTCCTGGAAGGTCAAACCCAGTTGTGCCGATGTAACACAGGTAAGCTGTGGTCTCTAGATTAAGTACTAAATATACTACTACTAATATGGGACAAAGATATACTATATCTTTAAAGGAAAATCCACCCTAAAACATGTTACACACTGGTAAAAACAGCTATTGGTGCTATACCTTACCATCCATTTTTTTATTTGGTGGTGTATGTTTCTTATTTCCATGGATAACCAGCCAAACGTACTACAATGGAGTTTGATCTAAAACATCAACGGTAAACGTCAGTCCCTCAGAATCAAAGAACAAGGGCTTCTGTGGTGGAAAAATCCTTAATGTAACCCCAGAATGTGTGTGCAAACTGTGTGTGCAAGCACAAGATTAACTGAAAGAAGAACTGCCATAAGCAGATGTGATCTGTCTGGTTTCATGATAAAAAAGAGGATGTACCCTGCCAATCATGACTCAGCATATCGGCTGAACAGTACCGTATATAGCCTCTCAGGAGAAAGAACTCTTTGCTCATTACATGATACACCCCTGTGAGGCTGTTGATGGAACTGTGTCCACTTACAAGTGCTTGATAATAAAACTCAGAAAGACATCTTCTCTGTTGGGAGTCATTTATGATAGAATTTCCACTACAGCTTCTTTCTAGACTCACCTTTTATACTGATGTTCAACAATCATACAGGGAGAAATCCTTTGAAGAAGAAGCATAGATATCAATTTCTCCACTGACAGTATCCTAAACAAACCATAATGCCATGCAGCCACAAGACATGTTGTGTTTTGAGAAAGGGGCAGGACTTTTTCTTCATTGGAAAAACACTATTTCTGATACTGATACCGGTACTGTTATTGCTATTGCTCTCTGTACCTGCAAGTCGAGGTGAGTTCTCTGGGGGTTGTTCAGTGTAGGAATGGGGAATGTAGGAAATCACAAACTGAAGTAGAAGTAGATGAATGAGGGAAAGTAGGGACACCAAAAAAGTAAATTACACTTCATCACAAAGTAACTCCTGGAATGCACTGAACATCAGTGTATAGGTTGGATTTTCCTTTAACTACAGAGATCTTAATTGCAGTAAATTTGTGTGTGTGTGTGTAGCTGTCTGCTCCTTGCGGCGACAACCTTGTGAAGTTGGTAACAGTGGAGCAGTCCTGTCGTGTGCTCACTGGCCCCCTCTTTAAGGAATGCAACAGCCAGGTGAGTGTTATTACAGACACATTAGATATCCTAGGGACCACGACACCAGAAGCACCAGACACTTCATACATTTGGCTTTATGTGTCTCTAGGTGGATTCAGAGCCGTACGTGGAGATGTGTGTGGAGGCAGCATGCTCTTGTGCGTCAGTGGGCGACTGCGTGTGTTTCTGTGATGTCATTGCAGCCTATGCTCAGGCTTGTTCAGAGAGGGGCGTGTCCATCAGCTGGAGGTCCAATGACCTTTGCCGTGAGTCTGAACACATCTCCTATCATACACCCTAGAGTATATCAATATTAGCATATTATTGGTGTCCAGTAGAAATCTCATATTTTCTCATATGTTGCTGTAATGGACAGCTGACATTTTTCACAGGTTTTAAAAATGCAGCATGGCAGCTGGATCAAGCTAAACCTTTTGACAATGTCTTATAAACATTTTGAGAAGTAAAAAAAACAAATACAATTTGTGTGTCAATTTGTGTCTATTTGTGTGCGCTTCTTAGCTATGAGCTGTGAGGAGCTGAACCCTAAAGGCCCAGCTGTAGGGGAGCAGTTGTGCCAGTGGAGGTACAACACTTGCGCTTCTGCCTGTCCAGTCACCTGCCAGCACCCAGAGCCCCTCCACTGTCCACTCACTTGTGTGGAAGGCTGCCATGCCTTCTGCCCCCCAGGTCTCAAAAATAACTACAACATTTGCACATACACTCACTCATACACTGTATAAAAAATACAAGCACATGTTTTTTAAATGATGATTTTATTTCTTGTCCATATGACACTTTTAAAGGATGCATTCTTGTACATACAGATAACCAATGAGGGTGAGTTTAACTCCTAGCCCTGTATTCCTTAGGCCAGCTATTGGATGAGGTGGCCATGCATTGTGTACAGCCTTCCCAGTGTCAGGTGTGTATCCATGAGGGTCAGAGAATCTCCCACGGCAACAAGGTCATCCTCAACCATGATGACCCCCAGCACTGCAAAATATGGTAATAATGTATATTTGAACGCTTTTTCAACAACAGTTCTGGATATTTGTGACTGGTTATTCATGCCTGATGATTTGATTATTAGTGCATTTGAACGTGTGTGCTTCTTGCTTACTGTAGTCACTGTGAGAACTACACCCTGAGCTGTGAGGTTTGCACCTCCTTCAACATGTTCACCACTCCCACTCCGACCCCTGCCTTGACCACTCCCACGCTCCTGCCCTTCTCCACCATGATGCCTGAGGGAACTTGTGACCGTGCCATGGATCTGGCTTTCCTATTGGATGGTTCAGCAGCACTGAGTGAGGATGAGTTTCAGGCAACCAAAGAGTTTATCGTGGGGGTGGTGGAACGCTTCCGGATGGGCTCAGCTCACACCCGAGCCACAGTGCTGCTCTTCCACTCTGGAGTCAAAACATATGACCTGCAGGTAGGTAGACAAAGGCATGCATGCAGTCATACACAAATATGCAGCGCTGCATTGAGTATTCTGTGGAATAGTAATTTATTGATCCAGTTTACCTCAGAAATATGCTACTTTGCTGACACACTGAAACTGAAGTGTCACAGTAAGGTCTATACCTCTCTGCTCAGACCCTACTCTGTACCTCCCCCGTCTCTCATCCATTTCTGCCTGTAGGTTCAGAAATGGCTGTTTAAGAAGACTGTGCGTGAGCTGCATTACACAGGAGGAGATGCAGCCTTCCTGGATGAGGCTGTCAAATATCTGGCTATCAACATCTACGATAAGAACAAGCGTGAGCACGCTGGCCGTGTTGCCATCATCTTGACTGCAAGTACCAACCCTCGTTCCATCCGTGCCACCACCAGGATGCTCCGCAAAAAGTCCATCACCACCCTGACAGTGGCCCTGGGTCCTGGGGTAGACATGGGGCAGATTAATGACATCACCAAGGTCAACCCAGAGAACAGGGCCTATGTGCTAAGCAGCACAGGGGAGCTGCCTGATCATCTCTTAGAGCTGAGAGATTACCTCTGCACTCTGGGGCTGGAGCCTGAGGGCGCCAAACCTCCACCACCCAAGCCTACACAGGTTAAACCTCACCAGGGTACAACCACCACTATCCAGCCTCCTCGTCTGGAGCCCACCCCCACACGACATCTCTCTAACACCCCTACTCCCACCACGCCCTCCGGCCTGTCTCCAGTCACCACATCGCCCTCCTCCAGCTCTCCAACCAAAGACGTGACATTCATCATAGAAGGCTCTGATTCAGTTGGCGAGATCAACTTTAACCAGTCCCTTCACTTCCTGGAGGACGTTATCTCAAAGCTGACAGAGCAGGAGGAGTTCATTCGTATCACTGTGATCCAGTACTCGGTAACCGTCACCGTGGAGATCAGACGCTGGGAACTCCGCTGGCAGAGGACACTGTTGCTGCAACGATTGAGGGAGATTCGTTGGAGGGGTGGAACTAAGACAAACACAGGCGCTGCTATCACTACCACCTTTCAGGAAATGGCTACAATGCAGCCTTCCCCTGGTCCCACCCCTCCTCAGCTGGTCTTCCTTGTGACAGAGAACCCACCTACCGATACAGTGACACGCCCACCATCTACAAGCACGCACACACATATCTATCCCATTGGGGTTGGACCAAAGGTTCGTGATATTGACCTGCTACAGCTCAGCTTCCCTCAGCGCCCGCTGATGGTGGATGACTACAATCATCTGACATCCCTGGTCCAACGGGTCGTCAACATCACACACACTACACTCAGGCCCCGCTCCCCTACACTGCCACCCCTCGTCCCCGCGACACTGGCCCCACTTACCAACCTGCCACCCTCAGGTACAACAGACACATTCATTTCAGTCATTCAGTCCACAATCAATCGACAGTTTATATTCATTCATATTTATATCTTTGAATAGTGCCATGCAAGAAGCCCTTGGATGTGTTGTTCCTGTTGAAGGCTGGTCAGCAGTTTGAGGATATGAAGACATTTGTGAAAGCCTTCATCAACAATGCTGACATAGGTATGACCCAGCCTTTACATTTTTTAGAACATTTTTTAGGTTGGCAGTTCATTTAGACAGTGGGAAACCAATGAAGGAGACAAAGAAGGGGAGACACAAGAGAGAAATTTAAGCAGGATTTAATTCTTTGTGCCAGTCGGGGCAAAAATGTGGTTTCAGAGGAGGGGACTCTCTGTGCACTTTCATGAACTCTACAAAACTATACAATGACATTATGTTACGATAAACTACCAATGCATAGTAAAGTAACAAAGCGTAGTGCTACAGTGGACTGACTCCTTGTTTATGTGTACAGGGCAGAACGGTACCCAGGTGAGTGTGGTTCAGTATGGAGACAGCAGCACGGCAGAGGTCACCTGGAAGGACGAACAGAGCAAATCACACCTACTCAACCTGATGGAGAGCTTGCACAGCAGGGCCACTGCTGCCCCTGCACTAGGTAGTGGATACATAACACTGATGCACACACATGCACACACACTCACACACACATACAAAGCCTTCACTGTTCTGTCTGTCCAGGCTCTGCACTAAGATTCGCCGTTCAGACAGCCATCTCACCAGCCAGTGGTGGAAGAGCAGGCGTGGCCAAGGCGGTGGTGATGCTGGTGACACACAGGTCAACTGATGATGTCCAGGAAGCAGCTAATGAGGCAGTGGCAGCAGGTAAGCCATTGCTGACATGATTAACATGGGGCACACTGCTCAAATCAGCTGATATGCTTGCATCCTTGCGTGCCCCCTCACCTTCCTCTGTCACAGATCTTGGGTGGTTTAGTCGATATAGAGTTAGGGCAGGGATTTCATTCATCTCTTCCCTCAGGCGTGTCAGTGTTCCCCATCGGGGTTGGACCAGGTTATGACACCACCGAACTGAGCATGCTCGGTGGCCATGGCAACCAAGACAACACTCTGCAGTTGAACAGCATGGATCAATTACTGTTGCTGCTGACTCTGGACCATGGCTACACAGAGAGAATCTGCAGAGGTGCTCACATATATACACATGCGCTCACACACACACACACACACACACACACACACACACACACACACACACAGACATGGACACACAGTTGATCTGTTAATCAGATCTGCAATAATTATGAATTCAAATCCAGTCCACAAGATGCGAGTGGTTTGCGCTGACTAGGCAATTCATATGGTTTTATTGTTCCAGGCAAAATAAATTAATTCCAAAAAGTTATTGGTTCCTTTTCAAATCATAGTTTGACCAGGATGTAATTGTGATGATGATGATGATGATGATGGTGATGATAATGGTGATATGCTTTGATTCTCAGCTGGCCCACCAGGTTTGTGTGTTGATGATAGCGGAAATGAGAGAAAGGTGTGTATTGTCCATTGAACTTGGCCTATACATCTTAAATGTTACAATAGGATTACATTAGATGATTTACAGCATTTCTCACAGCAATACACATCATGAATTGTGGTGTGGGTGTGTGTGTGTGCTTGTGCACATGTGTGGGCATGTGTGTGTCTGTCTGTCTGTCTCTCTGTTTCAGCCTGGCGAGTCATGGCTGCTGGAGGATGGCTGCCACTCTGTCCTGTGCCACCCCACTGGGGCAGTGACAGTTCAGAGCCACAAGGTCAGTTGTGACAGACTGGAGCCCCCAGCCTGCAGAAACAACCTGCCGCCTGTCAAAGTCCAGGAGACCTGTGGCTGCCACTGGGAGTGCCCTTGTAAGTGCATCAGATGGATCAAATATCTTCTGAAGTCTTTACTTTGAGCATTTCCTTTAGCCTGCCTATATTAATACTGTACATCAATGCCCACTTGGGCTGTTAAACAGAAATGTTGGAAGCTAGCGTTCCAGCTGGAGTCTATTTATACCGACTGTTGATAGGTCACGTGTTGATCTGGCTCATGTACAAACACTTGTTTCCTCCTGTCTGTGTGTTGACAGGTATGTGTATGGGCAGCTCCACCAATCATGTGGTAAGGTTTGATGGCATGGCTCTGAGGTTAGATGGGGAGGGTGTCTGCTCCTACACACTTCTCACTGTCACCAGAGGCATCACTGCAGGGTCAGAAGTCAAACTCCACAGTGGCACCTGTCAGGGTTCAGCAAATTACAACCAGGTCTGCATGAAGGCCATGGAAGTGATCCATGGAGACTATAAACTGCTGCTGAAGGATGATATGACGGTAAGCTCTATGTATGTGTGCGTGTGTGTATGTGTGTGTGTGTTGCTGGTCATGGTAGCTGCATAGTTACTGACATTGTTCATTATATGTCAGTCTGGTGAGGGTAATTATAAGATAGGGTAATAAGGATAATAACTGTGTTACTGTGTGTGTGTGTGTGTATGTGTGTGTTTGAGTAGGCAGTGCTTGATGGTGAAGTGCTCTCACTGCCATGGCGGTTCGGTGGTCTAGAGGTGGTGCGTTATGGAGGAGTGATGCTGCAGCTGAGATCAGAGCATGGCTACGTCCTGGCTTTCACCCCTCAGAGCAATGAGTTCACCATCACACTGCTCAGCTCCACCACCAACAGCCACACTGCCGGACTCTGTGGTAATGTACATTCATTACTAGAACTATGAGGTTGCTGTACTTGTACAACTATAAAATGAGTCAGCATGCAATAAAATAGTAATGTAATGGCAGCCCTGTCCTGCTTGTCTCTGTGTCTTGCGTTGCCTCTATCACAGTCTCTGTCTCTGTCATAATGCCTGTCTCTGATATTTTCTCTGTCTCTTTATCTCTCTCTGTCACTCTTTCTCTCAGGTGCCTGTGGGGAAGAGAAGGTTAATGACCTATCTCTGCGTAACGGCAGCTCGACCACTGCCCAGCAAGCCTTCATCTCTGACTGGACAGTGGCTGGAGATGGCAGTGTGTGTCTACCAAGACAGATAGCAGTGTGCGTGTCTGGAGCAGCACTTGGATGTCAAGCCCTACGTTCTGAGGTGTTTGAACCATGTCATGTGCACGTGCCCATCCAGATGTTCCTTGCCAAGTGTGAGGAGCAGGCCTGCGAGGAGTCAGATGTGTGTGAGCTGATCTCTGCCTACGCACACCTTTGTAGACAGAGAGGGGTATGTGTGGACTGGAGGAGCCCTCACCTCTGCCGTAAGTCAGTGTTTGATGTGTGTCTGTGTGACAGGTTTGAAAGTCTTGTCTGAGCATAGACGGAAACTTCAGCCTGTTCTGTGTGTTACAGCAATGCAGTGCCCCAGCTCCATGGAGTATGATGGATGTCGGACGGGGTGTGTAGAGGACTGTGGTAGCATACAAGCGTTGCCAGGCGACTGGATGGTTGCCAGGAGTAACGAGTCATTCTGTATGGACACACCCACTGAGGGCTGTTTCTGTTCTGGAGGGACAGTTTTGCATCATAGAGAGTGTGTTTCACCAGAAGCATGCAGCCAATGTGTCGACCAGCATGGACACACACACGCGGTGAGACACCAGGATAAATAAAGTGTGTCTGACTGTGTGATGGGATGATGCAAAAACTTCTTAAATAATGGATGCTGAGACATGCTGATGGAGGTAGTTGCATTTAGTGCAACCATTACAGAAGGTCCTAATGAGCTAAGGTGTGTTGTGACTGCCCTCTAGTGTTTACTTCCAATATGACAAGATACACACAATGAAAAGGAATGTGTTTGTTTGTACAGTATATGCAGAGCTGGGTACCAGATGAGAACCAATGTTTGATTTGCATGTGTTTGGACCAACAACACATCAACTGCACTGCCCGGCCCTGCAATGATGTCAAAGGCAAGCACCCTCACTGCTACTGCTACTTGTGTTAATAATACCTGTACCTATTTTTCTGGTTGTGCTAAACATGAGAAACATTGCCAGCATTGCATTGTGGACTTTGACGGAAAGCCTTTATAATTATGCATGTATATGTGTGTGTAGCTCCAGTGTGTGGACCTTGTGAGATCCTGAGGGAGAAAAGAGAGTCCAAGTGCTGCCCTGAGTTTGAGTGTGGTATGTACAAAATATTTATTATTATGTCTATGTCTACATTGCCAAATCCACAGGAAAGTCAGAAATTTAATTCTGCAATATCCAATATAAGCTTCATCAAGTAAATGAGGGAAGCACAGACCTGATAGTGCTCAATATAAGTGTTGTGTATGTAAGGGATTAGATCTGGTCTGTACTGAGAGGGGGTACAGGGGGTTGTTCTGGACACCAGAATATATTGTTGAGCCTTCTGGAGGTGTCACAGGCCAAATTCAACAAAACATCTGCAATAGGAAATGGACACTTGCTACCAGACCACAAGACTGTTTAAATTACATTGTCTCACCCATCTCCCTTTCCTCTAATATTCAGGCCAGGTTTCTATGTAAGTGCTCACACTAGGTTAGTTCCATCTGATGTGTAATGGTACATTTTAATCCCTACCTGCCACAAGGGACTAGTTTCCATTGTTTTCCCTTTGGTTAGTTTGTTCTTATTTGGCCTGCCTGGATATATCACAGTTTAATAATAAAAAAATGAGGTGTTCTTGTTTACTGGCATGGAAAAAATGTACCCCTGCAGAACAATTAATCAAGCTGTATCACAGTGAAAAATAAGACTATTTACAGAGCTAATTTTAAAAGTTGTGAAGGGAGAAGTGGAGAAGCATTCAGAAGCAACTTCAACCATCTGGTTTCATCAGGTATTATTATATCTCGCCCACCTATTTCCTATTCACTAAGCTCCGAGCATGGTGATTCTTTTGCTGCAATATTTTTTCACCTTGTTGTAGCCGTGCTGGTAGTTAGTTATTTGTCGATAGTGCCAGTAAATATAGGTACCAAAAAATACTCTTGACACTTCTTGCAATGAATTTCTTGCATCCTTCTTGTTCACTTTGTGGAAATATGAGCACCCTTATATTCCACTCCACCTTTTGTGTTTGCCAATCCTAAGTGAGACAGTACTCTACACACTACACAGCAAACTGTGCAACTGTGACTTTTTAGTGTGTGATCTGGTGAGCTGCGATCTGCCTGAAGTGCCCCGCTGTGAGGATGGACAAACTCTGGTCCTGAAAAACCCCGGGGAATGTCAGCCCATACATGAGTGTGGTAAGCCATACACACATCCTAAATGATGTATGTGCTCTGTCTCGCTC
>OOFE01049534.1:94439-106096 GCA_900323365.1 Monocentris japonica
ACATACCAAAATGCAACTTCATTTCCTAGCCAGTAGAGGACTCTTTGGTATTGGTGTCAGGCCTAGTGCCAGTGCTCCTGACTTGACCTGAGAAAGCCTGGGGTTTAATATATTGTTTAACCTAGGGTAATAGAATTATCCCTAATCTTGTTTGTGCTATTCTCTATTCTCTCTACAGCTCCTATGGATGCCTGTGTCCTCAACCACACTGTGATAGGAGTAAGTCATGCAGCACACTGTTCTTTCATATGTGCACACTATATTCCTTTTAATGCTCCCTCTCAATCTATGTGTGTGTACAGGCAGGGGAGAGGCTGATGGTGGATGTGTGTACACACTGTGAGTGTACAGTGGAGGATGGGGCTGTGAAGAAATACAGGCTGGCCTGTAGGAGGATCACCTGTCCCACCTGCCCTGAGGTAAACTTTATCCTTTAGCAATTAATGACCAACACCATCATCATCATCATCACCATCATCATTTTTATCACAGCATTTCTCATCCTATGACTACTTTCCCACCCACCTCATCATAAAATTATGGCCACATCACAGCTCCAGTCCTCACCACAGAGGGAAATAGTTTTATTGTCATTCTAACTTTTGCAAAATGGTCCAGGCATATTTCCTTATTTGTATTTACAGTGAATGTCCTCCTATATGAATTAAAGGTTTATCTATGTCCTCCTGTGTGGATTAAAGTACACTTCTGACCACACTGTTTCAGGGATACACTCTGGAGCAGGAGCCAGACGCTTGCTGTGGTCGTTGTGTTCCCACAGCCTGCATCATGCAAAGGTCAGACGGACACATCATCAGTCTGCAGGTAGGTGCTAGGCAGAAAAGATGCTGCTTCGCTGACATGCACACTGATATAAACACTGTTACACACACACAGCACACACATAGCACTAATACATTTACTCTTGCAAGAAAAATCTGTATGAAAAACCATGATTTTGATCATTCTTTTACTTAATTAACCTGGGTAGCAGGGTGGTGATAAAGGAGACTGTCCTGCAACCCAGGTTCAATCCCTGTGACAGCAAGCATCCGTCCTGCTGAAGTGTCCTTGAGAAAGATACTGAATCCTTACCACCTCTAGGGTTTTTTCCGTTGGGGTATCACAAAAAGAAATGTTTTTTATGTGCTGAGTAAGTTGTTCAGGACTACAAGATAGATGACACTCATTCAAAAATGCCTGGGTGTAAATCAGAAACTATGTATTTTGTTCTCCATTGCTTTTTTCATGCCGCAGCAGTGATAAATACCATGGACATACTGTACACACATATCTCGCTCTACTTCCCTAGGTGAACACCACTCGTGAGGATGGTTGCAACCTGTATACCTGTGGTGTAAATGGTAAAGGAGATCTGGTCCTGCAGACAAGAGTGACTACCTGCCCTCCTTTTGACCACCAAGCGTGTCTGGACCATGGGGTACGACCACAATACAACCTGACCTCCATCCTACAGTCTTACTACACATAAACCTGTGTACCTATATCAAACTGTTCTTCAATTTCTTTTTCCCCTTCTATTTGTTTTCAGGGGAAGGTCAGCCAGATTGGAACGAGCTGCTGTGAGATGTGTGAGTAGCGCTGTACCTAATAAGTCTGGTGCATTGAAATATTTACTTGCTCTTATTTTAATAACCTGAGGGCGTGTGTGTGTGTCGGTGTGAAGGTACGGAGCCAGAGTGCAGGAGGACCGTGGGAACGCTTAACTACATCAAAGTGAATGACTGCCAATCAGAGCACCAGATAGAGTTGCACTATTGTGAGGTGAGTGACTGGACACTCACACACATGCACACACACATTAAAAGATAAAGGTCAATGCTTGTTACCGAGGTGGGTTAGCCTACAAAGTTCAAAGAAAGCATAATGTTGTCCCTCTCTCTACCCCACCCTTCCTGTCTCCCTGTGATGTTCTGTCTTTCAGGGGAAGTGCCGCAGCAAATCTATGTACTCCCTGGAGAGGGCCACTGTGGAGCAGGAGTGTGTGTGCTGTGCCGCAGTGGAGACAGAGCCTCTCAATGTTCCCATACTGTGTGCCAATGGCACTCGTACCCACCACACTGTCCTGTCTGTCACTGCATGTGACTGTCTGTCTAAACATTGTACCTAGAGAGAGAAAGAAAGAAAGAAAGAGAGAAAATTAATGAATGTACAAGGTATGTGTGTATCCAAACATGTACCCATTTTCTTCAAGCTTAACTATTTTGTCTGTGTTGATTTTAGCAGTGAGCTCTATGCATTCATGTATTCAGCTTATTTTCCTTAATGAAAAATAATAAAATAACTATTATATTTCTACAATATTCCTATTGGGATTTGTTGTTTTCCTAAAAGTATTTGTATAGTATCCTCCTGAAATGTATATAGAATTACAACAGTTCTCTGCTTCGGTATAGATTTATTTATTTTCTGCGCCACCTGAGGGGCCTGCAGAGGGTACACGAGGTTCAGTTTCAAGTTTGGTCACCTGTAAGCTCTTTCCTCCCTCTCCGGTGTACACACACACTCACACACGCACACTAACTCCCTCGCTTGCATCGATAATATGCAGCGCACCTTCCTGCCCTCCCTATGGAACGGTCAGGGAATTAGCCGCCCTGGGTGCGCGCGCGTTAAGCCTGTGGTTCAGGGAACGCGCGCGGATTGTCCACCATCTCAGACCCGCGCCTGTGCGTCTCGCGCGTCTCTTTCCATCCATCTCCATAGCAATGAGCAGACTCTCCACGGGAACTGGTAAGTACACTTGTTTACTGATTTCCACGGCCATTTGTGTGAAGTAGACTATCCGGAATCGAAATCGAAAACGAATCAGCAGGGAGTCTTGACTTCTATCACTTTTATTATTTAAATCCACCTTAACGGCTGCGGCTGCGTCTTTTCACACTTTTGCACGAATTTTATTCGAACTGTTCTGATTCCAGAACCAGAATCAAGACCTGCGGATTTGTTGAAGTGGTATGTGCTATTTATGTGATGTGTGCTAAGGTGTTAAAGAGCGTTTTTGCCAGCATCTGGGGAGACAACTGTTGCGCCCACGAGCTTTTAATTAAAAGTTAAATTATTTATCGAATGAATGACTCTGAATGAATTAGTTCAGAATGTGTTACATAAGTTTTGTCTCTAATTAGTTTTATTTAACTTTTTAAAAGTTGAGGCTTAGTGGTAGCCCATTTGATTTTGAATTTCAAACAAAATGTGTGTGTGGGTGTGTGTGTGTGTGGTGCGCGTGGTGCGCGTATGTTTTTGGCCAGGTTGTGGCAGGAGCAAGCAGCTGTTATAATTAGCGATGTGTAATCTGCTGTATTCTAGGAGAGACAATATTAGACCGCCTCGCTGCCCCCCCTTTTGCCCTCTGCCCCTTTAATGTGAGGGTGCTGCTGACCCCAGTGCCTGTGGTGTTGAGCTGACAGCGAGCTTACAGGCCTTAAGCCCCACGGTGCCAGTTACATCGCTTGTCTTAAAAGGAAATGGACGCTTATCATGCACGCTTGCACGCACTTGCACTTTCAGTAGGCATCACCCCTTTGACGAAATAGTAGTAATTTTGGAAGGATAATATACAATTATCACAGCAAAATAATATTAACTGCCTATAGGTATAGTATTGAAAAATATAGTGATATTCCTTGCATAGAACTCTTCTAGGTTCCAGTACCCTTACATGTTTTGCCAAAGGTTGCTCTGGAGTTATTATTTCCTCATGCAGAACCCACAACCCCCGTGACTTTACCACCTAAGACTCCCTAAAAGCCACAGAAACCTTGTAGAATTTAACATAGCTTGATTTGAATTGTCTGTGTCCCACACACACAAACACACACACACACACACACACCACATACACACCACAATATATTTGGGTGTATATTAGTATAAGGAGGCCACTGTCTACTAGTAGCATTGTTTTCTAATTCTCTATAAGATAGGGCAGCCTATCACAAGTTTTGTCAGATAGTTAATCAAGAGTGTCTATACATGCATATTCAGACAGTTGGATGGTATCAATATCTCCATATTGGTGATCTGCAAGAATATCAACCATTGGTATAAGTCATTATTAGAGAGCCAAAATGAACAAAACGCACAGCATGGAGCCTGAAGCTAGCAGTGCACTAAAACAACCTCATTTAACAACTAAAACGACCAAGCTAACACTACATGTACAGTAGCACTTACGACTTGGAAAATTTGTGGTGATATAACTATTTTGGAGTAGGCATAACCCATTTAAAACAGATCTATCATACTATGCTCCAAATATCATTGTGTCCTTCACTGAATCAATAAATCCAATAAAAGCTCAATCGTATGGCCTGTTTGACCTCCTGAACTCTCATCAGTATATTCTCTATTTCAGTCTAGGCTCTATGTTTGCCAACACACATGGTAAACTGGGATTATCGTTGGTGTGTGTGGATATGTGTGTGTGTGTGTGTGTGTGGGTTGACTGTCTTAATGAGTGTTGCATTTGCGTGTACCTTATTGCTGCTGCCAGCCTACATTTGGCTGCTCTCAAGCAAGCTCAAATGGATGTTTAGGTGTCTACTGAACATAGATATAAGTCTATGGTTTTATTTATTGATCATGAAATGAGATGACTCACTTCTTAGAAATATACCATGTATCTGTCCTGGGACAGTTGTCGCATGTCATCCCTCCCATTCTCTCTCACCCATCTCTCCTGTCTCTCTCTACTGTGTACTATCTAATAAAGCAGAAATGTCAGCAAGGGAGACACAATAGGGAAAGCTTATATGCCATATATCTACATGTGTTTCTAGACACGGGGACTTAACCATTCAACTATCTCTGGGCACTTCATTCTTTATCTCAAAAGAATAAGTCAAGTGACCAAATTACCCCAACAAATTGTAAACTGTGACGCTTGGATTGCAGTGTGAACTTAATCTCAGCAAATAGAGCCTGCAGCCTCATTTAGGTAAAAAGACAAGACAGCTTAACTTTCACTACTAGATTTTCTAAAAAAGCCATTATTGTGTGCTGTTTTTAGATTGAGCTATAGTTTACTTGACAGAAAAACTAGCAATGCTATGGCACTAGGGTTTGAAGGCTGCTGTTCCCATCGAGCATCAGTCCCAATAGGGGAAGGCAAAGTAAATCTTGGGATTTGAAGGTCTTCAATAAAACAGAAATCATCATAATTGGCTCCCGAAAAACACAATAATAGAATATAATGGTAAAGATTTTTAGGTTTCTATTGTATAGCAGTTATGACATTGGCTTTACATGCAGAAGGTCCTAGGGTTGAGCCCCGTTGCAACCAGTCCTTAGTGTCAATAGGTTTGATAGGGAGATTTCCCCTCAACCAGAAGGCCCAGATTCAAGTCTAGTGTTGGCAAGCATCTGCACTGCTGAGGTGTCTTTGAGCAAGGCACTGAATCCCTGCTCTTTAGGTGACCCTGTACTCTGAGTAAAAAGCGAGGGAGAGAGAATTATGTTATTATTCAGCTCTACTAGATTTTTGCCGACGTTCAAAACATTGTCTGATCATTCATCAGCCGTCATATCTAGACTACCTAGTCATCCCAACTCTTTCCCTTCATCTTCTAACAGAGGGATGGAACGGAACAGAACACACGCCCGTCACCACAGCAATGAGTGAGTCATCGCCAATTCATTCGGGGAAGCTTCTTTCATTGGCCCGCTCCCTCTCTGGGTTAGGGCTAGACGCTGCCAATGGAGGCCCTCTCAAACCCCCTGATGATGATGAGCCTCCCCCTCCGGTATGATCTCCTCTGAATCCTAACATTCACTCTCCTGTGGCTTTAATGTACTGTAATATGTCAACTCTCTCACCCTTGATACAGCCAGTAAATACATCTCATAGTTTTATTCTGACTATGGAGATAGATCACGGGACGGGTCTAGTGGTTTCACTGGCAACACCTCAGATTTCCGCTCCAGAACTGACACACACAGAGCTCTGCCTAATTCCTCTTACAATATAACTAAAATTTCGTACCTGCCATCCCTCATCCCACAGCTCATTAATTATCTGTATGTGTGTTTTCATGTGATTGTTTAGGAGTCCGGCATAGAGCTAGGCCCTGGGCTGTATTTTGATGATGGCAGGAGAAAAGTGGACTACCTTCTTTGCTACAAATACAAAAAAAGACAGGGATCCAAGCCACGCCTTTCTATTACATCCAATGGGAGTATACCAATACCATTATCGGGGCGACGGGATACGGAAGCAGAGATTGGAGAGACAGGCATGGTGGCAGGGGATTTGGAGGAGTCAAAGCTGACTGAAGAGGAGAAGGCCGTAATGAGGGAGGAGTTTGAAACTGGACTACTGGAAGCTGGACTACAGATAGAACGTGATAAAGAGGTGTGTGCCTGTTTGCCTTTACAGTACAATACTGACAATAATGTAGGATTTTATGTATGACATATTTTTTGTTAATTGTAGAGAGGTGTGTGTGTGTGTGTGTGTGCATGCATCTGTGTGTGTGTATTGTGTGTTTGGGTGAGGGAAGGTTGCGTGTTGAATCAGCTGCTGTTTTGGTTGAGGATTAAGATCGCTGACAGGAAGTGTGAAGCCAAAGGCCAGATTATAGGGCCTTATTAGAGAGTGATCCACTGCTTGGAAGTGTGTGTGTTGTTGGCACATGCATGCATATGGACAACGATTGTTGTGCTGGTGGTTGTAACTGAGGTTGAATGGGAAGAAGAGAGTGGTCACTGTGTATCAGTGTGTGTGTGTTTGCGTCTGTGTCTGTCTCTCTGTCTGTCTGTGGCCAGGCCAAGTGACAATTACCTTACAAGAACTGGGATCAATTTCAATTCAGTCAAAAATGCCTTTGTACAGACTCATATTTTTTATTTAGAAACTAGAACAATCAGTCTGCCCTCTAAATATTCTTATTCTAAGCCAGAATAGGTTCTGAACTTCACACTCAAGATAGACCAGAGTCTGGTACAGTTGAAATGGCTTTAATGCCATCATTGGAAATTGCTGACAACACATACAACATAGGAGGTGGAGCAGGCACTGTTGAAGTCAGTGAGGTTGTATGTGCCTTGCTCCGAGGGCACTAGAGGATTTGTGTAGTCATATAGTATTGCAGTGCCCCAGAAGCTAAGTAGTGGCTTGTCACTTTTCAGATGATGCAGAATGATGGTGGGAGTAGGGTAACTTTCAGTGAGCCATCCCACCAATAAATTGTTATTTCTGTGCTCCAGATGTGCACCCATTCCTTCTATCTTCCAGGACTGTAAGGTTCTGGGCTACGAAATACCTTCCTTATAACACAAATAGCATACTTATTATTTAAGAGGTGGCTCAGTTGGGTCTCTGGAGACAAGTAGATGGAGCAATTAAGTGCAAAGAGGGAAAGAGAGAGAGAGAGTGAAGGAGACTGGCAGACAGACAGACATAGAGTAGATCGCAGCTGCCATCTTAGGCTGAGGGGAAAACAGGCGTGTGGTCGATTTAGTTTGAATCTCTATAGGCCTCTGCATTAACTTTGAAAGAGTAATCAAAATCTCATTTCTACATGTCCCCATTGCTTGATGTGATAATGCATGGAGGGTTTGTGTTTACATTTCATATCAGTGTGTGTGTGTGTGTGTGTGTGCGTGTGCGTGCGTGCGTGCGTGTGTGTGTGTGCGTGCGTGCGTGTGTGCGTGCGTGTGTGTGTATGTGTTTATTTGTAGAAGTCACATGGTATAGGGTTTATTCGGCTGCACATCCCGTGGCCAATACTCAGCCGAGAAGCGGAGCTTCAGAAGATCAAAGTTGCTGTGAAAAAGGTCAGCCGTTTACCACAATCCTTTACACACCCTGGTCACTGGTATCACCAATTCAAATATTTTAGTATTTATTAGAGTATGTTTGACCATTTGCAGAAGATTGCTTTGGTTACACAAGATGATCCTGTCTTATGTCTCTCTGGATGATCTCTTAGCAGATAGCTTTAGAGTGTGTCCTGAGTAATGATAGGCTAGAGAAGATCATGTAATATGTGTGTTATGGTATGATCGAATAGATTTGATCAAGGGGTATGCATTGTATGCTTCAATTGAGCAGAAGTGTGAATTGCCGAAACGGATGGGCATTGCCGGCCTATGGGACTCCATGATGACCAAAATCAACAAGCCGTTTCAACCAGACGTCCCCGATTTTGACACCCACAGAGACTCCCAGACACGGGTCCACTTCAAGACACTCAAACACCCTTTTATCAGAGACAAGCTCCACCTGTGAGTACTTGTACTCTCACGTACATGCACACACACACACACACACACACACACACACACACACACACACATACAAACATGCACTTGTAGTGGAATGGTATATGTCGAAAAAACTACCCATTTGGTAAGTAAATTGGTTATTTTTTGGTTTAGTACCTAAATCTTGCAGACTGTGTGCTTTTATCATCATTGTCATAAATTGGTGAATCTCCAAGTGAACTGTAATTGTTTGAATTTACTGTTTACTGTCTTACACCACTGAAAATGAGAATTCTGCAAGCCGTGTGCTACTTGGTTATGGCAAGTTAGTTGGAAAGCATTAGTAGCGGAAAACATTAGCTTGTAGCTAAGATAATCAACAAAACAGTAACTTCTTTAGCTAGGCCTAATATGTTTGTTTTACCAAGCACAAAAAAAGAAAACATAGATTTGGCAAGTGTGCTTTTTTTCCACTGTACAAAAATATATTAAAAAGTGACCCCAATACTTTCAGATGTACTGAACCATCACTTTTGTAAACAGCTCTACTCCTAGGATTGCCCACACACATTCGATCTGTAACTGCTCTTTGTCATTTTCTGCAGGTATGACATCAAGTCAACAGAAACCCTATTTGACAATGCCACACGCAGCAGAATAGTGAGTCCAGAAAAAAAAATCTAATTTTACGTGAGGAATATTTTGTAAATCTGTTAAAATCATCTTTGATGGTCATTTGAATGCACATGCTTTTTGTGTTATACTATCTTTGTGTCTAGGTTGCTGAAATTATTTCACGTAATACCTGCACACAAACTTGCCAAACCACTGGTGAGTCCTATCTTTTGCTCTGGTTGTAGTCTCTTTTTCATACTGTTCATATGCATGCTATCAGCCAGATTTCATTCTACCTGCACTAATTTGACAATATTTGTAACACTGTGTTACACTCTGTCTCACTAGGCATCACGTCATTATTGGCTCGGGGTGTCTACGACTCTGCCTTCCCTCTGCATGATGTGAGTATAACATCAAATATATAACGCACAGTAAGGAAGTGCATTTGCTCAAAAATGTATCCACATTTTTATATTTTTCATGTTAAAAATATTTGAAAATGCATTCATTTAAGATTTTTGCGCTAGACTTACTGTATGCAAATACTTTATTGTAGCATTAAAAAATAGAGATGAAGGTTATGTAGAGATATGAAAAACAGATGGCATCAAGTTTGGTAGCAAGAAAGGCAGAAGTTTTATAAGTAAAATATTATTCCAAACCCTTAACTACAAACTAATGGTTGTGACTAAAATATGACATTTAGTCAAAATGAATCAAAAATCAGTTTAGTCAAAATAAATTACTTTTTTTTCAGGGATCGTTCACAAGAAGAGGACGGAGAGATCAACGAAATGACAGACAGGTGATCTATGATCAGAGGCCTATAATGGCCTTTCAATAATAGTGGAATGAATGTGATTGAAAAGGTTGTGTCCATGTTTTGTAAACTACTCCATGCCTATAATGAAATAATGGATACTCTGTTAATGCAGATGAAACTGGTCATGCTGTTTAATGTCACTGTAACTTCCCTGATAACCTCCCTAAGCATTTGACTCTTTCAGACGACAAGGAATCCAACAAATATGAGCCATTTGTTATAAAATAGTTCTTATTACAATTATACCAGCATTCAGTTTAAATAGATGCCAACCTGATTACTACAGTATGGTGACAATCTAAAGCTACGGGACTAAAGCTTTGGTCTGAAAACAATACGCAGACATCACATTGTTATGACATTTTGTGTCCTGCATAATCTTTCCGGTGTTAAACGGTTGTGGCGTGTGCTTGGATGTCCTTCAGCTCCTCCATGAAGAATGGGCCAACTATGGAGTCATGCATAAATACCAGCCCGTGGACTTGATCAGGTACTGGGCATTTAGTGTGAAAAATCTAAATCTACAAGCAAACTAAAGCGGCTAGTTGATACGTTAACTTTGTGTTGACAGGAAGTACTTTGGAGAGCAGATTGGGTTGTATTTTGCCTGGCTGGGTGTTTACACTCAGCTCCTCATCCCTCCCTCTGTACTGGGGATCATTGTCTTCCTGTATGGCATATTTACTGTGGACACCAACGTGCCGAGGTTGGTAGATTGAACATTTTAAATCTCTTTGTGTGCTCATCAAAGTGCACCAAGTACATATATATATATATATATATATATATATATATATCTTATTTTGTACACATTTTGAGTGCAGTGCTATCCTTTTTCTCTATTATTACCAGTGCGTTTGTTCATGTTATTTTTCCTTACATGTGTGTTTCAGTCAGGAGACATGTGATGACAATCTAAACCTCACCATGTGTCCGCTGTGTGATGGAGTGTGTGACTACTGGCGTCTGAGTTCGGTGTGCTCATTGGCACGAGCATCATACCTGTTTGACAATGGAGCCACTGTCCTCTTTGCTATTTTCATGTCCCTATGGGGTAAATATACACTCTTATTCACCTTCCTGGTAAGATATCTTACAGCAAGGACACTCAAATAGGTTAATTAAGGGCCCAGGTCTGGGGGCAGTTGTTAATTTATTTGATTGTATCTTTTTAAATTTTTCCTTTAATTAACAAGGGTAGTCAAGGACTGGAAATAGCAGGAGAAACCTTAATTAAGCAGTGCTTAAAGCATGTACACTCCTCCAATTTATTCTTGAAAATGATCTATCCCAATGATCTAGTCATTATAACATGGTGTATGGCAGCAAAGGGAATGTTTTCTTTTCTGGTCTGTTCTTTTGAAAGTGGCTCCCAGGGTTGAACTTTGAGTGTTATTAGATTAGATTACCATGAAGCCACTCTGAGCATAGTGCAGAAACATAGCCATCACTCTCAGTCATCTGTATAGTTAAGGTTGTGTTGACACAAAGTTAACATTTGTGTATTAAAAATTGTTAGCTTTGTCCTTTTCTTTGAACCCTTATTTAACCAGGCAAGCTGACTAGGACTGCATTCTTGAAAACATAAATTAGGTTACTGAGCTGCTCCACTGCAGTTTGGGGTACAGTGCCTTGCTCAAGGGCACTTTGATGGTAGTTGCTGAGGAAGGAGTGCTTCCTTTTTGCTTTCCACACAAAGCACTGTAACCTAAAGCACTTTGTAACCTGGTCAAGCATTGCTCAAAAGAAGCAATCTTTTTTCAAATCTTTTTCACACTTGATCACTATTCAGTTTTGTATATAATAAGATCTTTTTCTTTGCCTCCATTAGAACTTAATATTTCTGCTTCTGTGTGTAGCTGCTTGTTTCCTTGAGCACTGGAAGAGGCGGCAGATGTGTCTGAAACATACCTGGGACCTGACGAGCTTGGAGGATCAGGAGGTACTACCACATGATTACATACATACAGTATATACAGTACATACAGCC
>OOFE01049537.1:3155-20894 GCA_900323365.1 Monocentris japonica
GAGGTAATTCTGAAATGTAAATGTGCTTTGCGGGTCTTTGCTTTGTGGCGGCTTGCCGGCAAAATCTATACATCAGCACGCAAAAGCAGCTGGTCTCTCGGTGTAGCAGAAGTCAACTTACACATGTTTCGCAACACCGGCTTATTTATGTTATTATGATTGTTATTAAATTACCTCTCGGCAGAGAAGAACGGCTCCTCGACACTGGTTCATCTAACATATTGTTCACACCACGCAACCCAGCAGATATCTCATTAGTGTGGGAATAACAATCTCCTCAATATCTAATAATGTTATCCACACTTCTATGGAGGCTCTGCAGAATGGAATGGAGATTGAACTATATCCAGCTGAAGGGAGGTCAGGGCCAAGAGTGTTAGGTTTGAGTCCTGATAACGAGACACTGAACGTCGTGCTGTCAGTGGCAGCTTGCTGGACTTCCAGGGGTCCAGGGGTTAATCCTTCCTTTTCTCCCAGACACACACAGTGCTTTCAGGGGAGAGGAAATCCCATTCATCTAATACTTCCATTAGATGTAAAGGATGAAATAGAATACATAAGTGCCAGCTTTGAAGCTGTCACACTCATGGCTGCCATGCAAAAGGCCATTATGAAGATGACAGCGACAATAAAAAGAACAGGATGTGTGTGGGTGTGTGTGTGTATGTGTGTGTGTGTTTTCTGACTTGCCCCTCTACATGCACCACCCCTGGGTTCCCTCTGTTCCCATGGCATCACTGCTGACAGCCTAGCCCTAGGAAGCCCCCCCCACTCAGCCCCTGGCATGTCACTCCTCTAACCACAACCCTTCATGCTCCCATCCTCCCATAAGCAAACCAATAAAAGTGAGAGCTGATGATAGACAGATAGGCAGAGAGAAGGAGTTGTGGTTTGAGAAAGGCTGACAGGGAAAATAGGAATGGCTCTAATTTCAGTCAGAGCGAGGCAATTTCCTATAGCTTAGTTCAAATGGTCAAGATGTGCCCAGTTACAGTGCTGACTGACAACTCTAGTATGATGCCTGCTGAGCGAGGGGAAGAGGAGACGAAATGTGGAGAGGGGAGTAGACTGTGTGGTAATTGCTAAGCTAAACAATACTGCACGTAATAATCTCCTGTTTCCTATACGCTGCAGGCTAAAGGGATCCAATTCCCTAAATGCACAACAAAAGGTCATAAGTGGATGTCCAATAACCAGATGTATGACTATGTATGATCAGTCACTCAACAAATAAATGTATTAATCACAGGACAACTATCATGAAACCTCACCGTCCTCCCTGTGACATAACCTCCCCCACGGTGTAAAGGATTAACAGATTTGGCAGTGGGATTAGCCAATTAGGTGTCAGGTCTGGGGTGTCAGCGTCGGGCCTTGCAGGATAGACTTCCTCCGGCGTTTCATTAGACCGACCCTGGAGCTGTCTGCTGTAAAGCCAGAGCTAAATGAGATCATAAATCTACAGCTGGCTACTTTATGAGCGTGACGGGAGGTCTATTGCAACTTTCATAAGCGGCACGCTGAAGGGGCAAGCAGAGGCAGAAGCAGGAGCACGCCCCGTGACATGGTAGAGAGCTGACCGCCACACTGTGCACCGAGCTCTCTCCGTCGGGTCTGAGATACTGTAGCACCGTGGAGGACAGAGAGCGTAATCTAATAAAGGCTGTTGAGAGAGAAAGAGAGCGGCAGCTGGCGAGAATAAGAGGGGTCAAGGTGAGATGCTCTGGGAGTGAGGATAAAAAAGCTCTCTTCCATTCCCATCTACTAACAATATCAACTGTATGTGTATCCCAGTTCTACTGCTCTCTCTCTCTCTCTCTCTCTCTCTCTGTCTCTCTGCAGAGTGGTGTGTCCTGCCAGGCGTTACCTTTTTTGGTTGCCGGTTCCCTGGCACCGCCAACAGCGAAGTAGGAGCATCTGTCGCTGCTTGGTTAAGAAACACAGAGCTCCACTGAATCTTTACTACAGCCAAAAGATCAGATCTCATTTCTCTCATTTTCAGGCCTGCCATGCTAACACTGCAATTGGCCACACACAGATAAACACACAAACACACACTACAAACCTAACAATTGCTCAATCCTCAATGCACAGGCCAGCTGCTGGTCTTTAAAACAAAACTCAATGAAGACTCCCAGGCCGGCTCCTGGTCTCCCCTGCTGCAGCGGAAAACAGATTACCACAATCAGCACAGCATGGTTGCCAGTCAATAATATGACTCATAAACTCATCATCCCCCCCTCTGCCTCCTCGCTCCTACCCACTGCCTCTCCTCCACCTCTCCCTCCCCTTCACTCCCTCTCGATGACACTCCCATTACCACCACCCCTCCTATGTGTTCTCCTGCCCACTCTTCACTTTTCACTGCTCAATGGTCTCAATCTGCATCACTGTTGAATGAAAGTCGGGGTGGGGGTGGGAACATCTCCGAAGTGTTATTCACAACGGGGAGCTCAGTTGGAGCTCTCTCTTGAAGAAGTGAGGGGGAATGACTGACACTGACCAATGCCCAGTGCCCACAAGCGCGTGGCTCTAACTGCATGCTTTTGGAGCGCCACGCTGGGTGCCCCGGTGAAAAGCACTTGGCATCCACTCTGCTGTCAGACGGGTATGAGATAGCTCTATCACGGCTGGCGCTGAAGAGAAGAGGGCGGTGAGAGCAATAGTGTTGCTAGTGTGAGAAAACATTGTATGAACTGTGAAAGCACTGTCAGCTTTACAGTGGAGGAAAATAAGGATTGCATCGGTGTGTGTGAACAGTGACATCATCCAAATGCTCCTGACAGCAGTGATTCAGGTGTGAGTTTGGCTGGTTGGAATTACACAAGCTGCCTAAAGCCCAATTATTAATCCAGCCACAGACATTGGGTCATATTATTAGTTGTTGCATCAAAAAGTTTCTAAAACATATCCAAATCATGACCTCTGTTGACAAGTTACACTTGTCATTCTTCGGCTGTCCACATCACTTCACATTTAACCGCCAGTGGAGGACACTTGCCAGTGTCAAATAAACCCAGGCTTAACAATCAGCTTTGTTAGATTGCACTAAGGATGTGATAAAGTTTACAGTCACACACTCTTACAGGAGGCGGCTGGGTCACCCCAGTCAGAGTGTGAGCTCTTTGTGTGCTGCCATTGTTTGTTTCACGTTCTCTTCTGATCACAGGGAATATCTTCTTCACCAGCTTCCCATTGATACCAGCCACACACACACACACAAACACACACTCAAACTATATGAAAAGAAAACAGAAACAATTCTACTTTTCTGTATGCTCATACAATATTACCAGTGCACTTACAGACATACACATTACCACAGCATTTACAGTAACAGCTATAAATACAGTATGTAACATGCCTGGCAGGTCTCGAGCTGAACTTGGCCATATAGCCATTGTAGTAACATGTAAGTGTGAGAGTTATAGATTCTCTGGCTCATTAAGGAACATGATTTTTCACCATCCAGACGTGCACAAGCATCTAGGCAGTGTTGTGCTCTGTGGCATTGCAAAAAGGCCCATATCAACTCTGTCAGCTGTGCTCTTGGATCAGCTGGTTGGAAGACAGGGGCAGAAAGCAAGTGAAGCAGACTTTGATTATAGCTCTGAGCTGTGAGAATATGGGACACAGTATGCATGGGAGATGCAAGGGTGGGGAGCAGTCATGCATGGCCATTGCCACACTAGTGTCACAAGGTCACAAGACAAAAGTTAGATTGTCTTTGATTAGAGCTCTAAACATTGAGTGAGTCACGACCGCTTCTAATGTCTCATTAATGGCGATGGGACTTTGAGGCAAGGCTTTACATTTCATTCTCTGCCGTTGTTTACAAGAGAAGAATATTCCCGACTCAAAGCAAAGACATTTCCCATCACAAAAGAGTGGTATAATGTTTCCAGGCATCATCAAACCGACTCATTCTCTATGAAACTTTGAGATGAACTTCAATAGCGGCATTTCTCCTTCATTAGTTGTGAATGTGGGCTGCCGCCAAGGCATTATCCAATCACAACTGTATTTTATTACATCCAGTCTTTTGAAATGGAAATGATGAGCCAGCCATGAGTTTACTGAAAAGAAAATAAGGACTTGAAACTTTTTTGTTTGTTTTTGCTTTTCCCAGACAGCATTCAGTTGAAAAAATAATTATCAAGACCCTGTAGAGAGACCACATGAGACCACACCCACTCTGAGTGGGAATAGATGTCATTTTCTCCCTACCACTGTTCAATTATAGAGTTCCGCGCTGTAAGTATAAAACATGCCTTTTGCTTTGATATCGCCAGAGATATTTGATCTTTATTTTAATGTTGTACTTGAAGTCACCTGCTGAGATCTGAAGTTAAATTGTAGATAAGATTAAAAAAATGGCGATGGGACTCCAGCTAGGTGAGTTGCCTGAGCTGTCAACAAGGTTAACGTGTTTCCAAAGGTAAGGTTTCAACCTGGTGCTTCACCGCAACATAAAACAGACATGAAGTGGGGAATAGATGTTTTAATGAACCGCCATAAATGATAAAAGTCACTGATGGAGTCCTCTTTTAAACAGATGGACCTCAACCCCTGGGACAAATATGCCTGATCACACACCACATGCACACATAAAAACATGTACACACACACACACACACACACTCACACGCACACATCCAGATGGACAGAGATCTCCTGGGATGTTCAATTATTTCAACAAAACAAGGCATTTATTAATGCCTTGTTCATGAAAACACACTCAAGACAGAGGCAAAGACCATCATTCACTGCTAATGATCTAGAAAAAGCCAAATTCATTCCTCTGTATGATATTTCTCATTTCCTGTCTCATCTCCCATGTGCACACTGACACTGATATGTGTATTATGGACCCTGCATGTGTGTGTGTGTATGTGTGTGTGTGTGTGTTTTCATGACACAAAAATAAAAGATTCTATCTTCACAATGTGAAACACTGACCAAAGAACAATGGACATAATCAGTACACACCCCACTGTGCCATTTAGCCATAATTAAACATTTCCAAACCTCCCCTCTATGCCTCCCTCATGAAGCCAGTGCGCTTTATTCAGGGGGAGGAGGACTGAGAGGATTTAGGGACGAATGGAGCGAGGGAGAAATAAGACATATTACATCCTACAACAGAGTCTCGACCTCCCTGTCTCCCCCATCACCTCTGAATCTGAACACCATCCTTCCCTCCCTCCCTGGAGGTGACTGACAAATGGAATCAGTCTAAACATCACTCAGAAGAGTTCTGCATCCCCCCCCCATCGTCCCAGCAAAACATATGATTTACCATGGTCATTCACACCGCATCCTCCACCTCACACCATCACTCACAGTCACAGATTCACAATTCAACATCATGATACTTAAAGCAACTCTCACAACAACATGTGCATCATTCATGCTTGGTTGGAGCATTGCGCTCACATGCATGCCAGCCTCCATCACCTCTCTCTCATTAATGCAATATAGCCCTTGACACCGATCGTCCCGGTCCCCCTCCCATCCACCATGCCCTGAGAACACGCACGCACACACAACCACACACAGGCTGTCATGGCTCTGATCCCCCCATTTTGCCTATGTCTCTCTCTCTCTCTCTCTTTCTGACTCTGCTACCTCACTCTCTTTCCTCTGTCACATTCTCTCTTGCTTTCTAACATGCATGCCGACAGAATGCACATACAAATACAGTGCACACACACTTGCAATAATGCAAAAGGAGTTACGCACACTGACAATCCTCTCGGAGGTGCCCCCTCTGGAGATGGTGGTCCCGTTGAGCCCCACCAGAGAGGGCAGAGTCTGGGACATCCAGTTGGTCACCATGGCCATGGTGCTGAGCACCGCACCGATCTTCAGCATGGGAACGCTCATGTTTCCTGCCTGCCGGGCCCCGCCACAAACGGCCCTACAGCCAGCCCTCCGTGTTCTGCCCTACCCTGGACCTCGGCTCCAGTCAACCCCACTCTGCTCTGCCGGCAATGGGATCAGAAAGCCTAGCCAGGGAACCAGACAGTCAGCCTCAGCTGGAGCCCAAACAGCAGCACAGCCACAGAGCTGGTAAAGCACAGGACCAGACTGACACTACTGGCTTAGTCAACGGGAAAGCCAGAGTCCGGGTAGAAGAGGAGAGCAGCTCACATCCTACAGCATCACGCTGGAATCCTCCCTCTCAGAGTGACTGCCTCAGACTCACCCCCTCCCTCTCTCTTTTTCCATCTCTCTAACTCTTGTGCTCTCCCTTCTCTCTCTCTCTCTCTCTCTCAAGATGCAGAGCTGCACATTGGCTGCCTCTCTGTCTCATCCCCTCCCAATCAGCCTCTGCTCCCTTTTTGCCAGCCCTGCTTTGCATGCATGCATCCAGTCTTTTCTTTTCCTCTCTCTTTCTGTGACATTTGCCTGTTCTCTTATGACTCACGTCTTGGTGTGAGAGCACACACATTTTTTTGGGCGCGGGGATCAGAGGGAAACTGATATCAGAGGGGTGACTTAGTGAGCTGTGTGTGCCCAGCTCATCCTAAACACAGCAGTCTGCAGACTGTCCAGTGCCATCACCATCCTCACATCATCCCTGCTGCATGGATGATTGCAGGTGTAGAGAGATGGATGGATAGATGAAGGGATGGCCGGGATGGGTGAGGAGGGGACAAATGGGCAGGTGGTTCAGCGGGGTATTAATGTGGAAGAGGGTGAGGCGTTTCCAGCCCACAGCTACTCCTGACAGATCATCCATCATTCTGCTTCATGACACCTCCTTAATCAGCCTGTAATGTGCACTCCTATCCCACACTACCCACTCCACCCGGCCCGTGCTGGTGCCGTTTCACTTGGCACTCACCACTGATGCTCTCAAACTAGTATCCATGAAGGCAGATTGCCATGGAGATTGTACTGTAGGGTTGTTGATGAAATGATGGCTTGTTGGAGAATACAGTTATCAACACATTTTGGATGTTGAATTGATAAATGAAACTTTGGATTCGTCATAAAATGGCTGCTGTGGTGCGCTTTGCTCCCATAAGTGGAATGAAACAACATGTTTTTCAGCTGGCATATGTTTTTGTCATTGCTGTATTGCTATAATCCGAGTGTCTTGGGGTTTCAGTACAATCACAGCAGGTAAGCCAGAATCAGATTTCAGACCTACCATTTGCTGCCTCGCTTGGTGTCATTTCACCTTAGGGAATGTGCTTCAGTGTCATTTTGCACCCTAAACAGCCATGCGTAATGATGACAGAATGGCCTGCACCGACCAAACGGCCAGGTCATCTCCCTTTCTTGCCTGCTTGCTGGTCTCCTGACTTATTCATTTTGTCAGCCATGGTTGGGCTCCCCTCCTCATCCAGTCACGCAGGGTGAGTGATACGGGCTTCACTGTGCGGGGGATACGGTGACGTGATATGAGAGGAGACAGCTTTCTGAGCCCCATCCAAAACATGTCAGCCCTCCTCAGCTCACCTGCTGGCTCTCACATCAGCCCAGCCTCTATTGGCTCTGCTATTTTTGCAGCAGGACTGCCCTCATGTGGTGACCAGTGGAATTACACCCATTAAGTTGCTGGTTCATACTAAGCCGCAACAACTGAGTCATAGTTATTGCGCAAGAATCAAACTGGTGACAGGGAGTTGTCACTTTATGTGAGGGCATCGAGGGGATGTGACATGGGCATGTGGCGTCACTGTTTAGAGTCACATTGTGCTCCATGTTTGACTGAGAAGTACTACTGAAGCAAAAAATGGTTCCGTGCAATGTGGTGCAGCAATGCACATGCAAGCACACACCCACACTCACACACCCTCACACACACACACACCCACACACACACATGGCTGCAGGATTCTGAGCTTTGTTATGGCCCAGGGCAAAGAAGCATGATGAGGTAACTAGGAACAGCTTAGGCGCCAAACCTGAGTGAGTGAAGCTGAATTACCCAGTAGTTATCATTTACCTCGTCTCATTATATTTTATTAAAGCCATCAGAGATTCATCAAAGCTTTTGGTCTCTGCTATAGTTTAGGTCCAGAGGGGAAAAAGTTAAAATTTATGTAATCAATCAATCTAATGTGCATGCAATCATTTATAATAGCACAGAAACATATTTGTGTGAATGCAGTAATGTTGAATTTTAAAATAAAAGAAGTGAAGAAACCGCAAAGTTATTGCTGGCAAGGTTTTTGTAGGTGTAGGTAGTTTGCCATACTATAGGCGCCCTAGGATGGATCTATCTAGAGGGGATGCAGTAATCGTCATATTCACACGGTGGCAGCAGAGACCGAAACATTGATGTACAAGTATCTGTACCTTGTATCTATATTTTTACCTCGCTCCTCCACTCAGCCTCTTCAAGGGCCTGGCGCCAGAGAGGGAGTAGGCTGAGTGAAAAAGAAAATCATCCAAGATGGTGCTTATTGATGCACTGTTTAAAGAGACCAACCACTCCATGCATGGCTGTAAGAGGCAAGCTGCATAATTTACAGAGAGCAGAGGCACAAATTGCCAGAGAGCTCCCAGTATAGTATAGTATAGCTCTACAATACTATTTGCAATACAATAAAATAGTGAGTATTTTGTGGCATTTCAATGCTATGCCTTGATATAGATTCCATACTTAGTTGTCTACAGTAGAAGCTGGTTTAATACCCTAATTGGCAATAAAATGTCAAAATCTATTTTACTTAAAAAACTATTAATTATTTACTAGATGAACCTCACAACCTTTTTAGACCTTCAAGTATTCTTGTAAGGACCACTGAAATGCAAATAACAATACCCAGACTTGGTGCCATATGTGTGCCAGCAAGGAAATGCTGTCTGCTGTCTGTGCTGGAAGGAGTGAATAAGGGAAAAGAAAGAAAGAAAGCATACCCAGTAGAGAAATTCTTTTTTCACACACCCCTGACTCGAGACACACACATATCACTCCACACATGCACATGCACATACAATACAGGTCAGAGGACAGAGTGCAGGTGCTGAACAGCACACCTGGAGCAGTTTTGGGGTTCAGTGCCTTGCTCAAGGGCACTTTGGCAGTGTTGGTGCACACTGTAGCTGTGATACTAGACATTTTTCCAATCACCAGCTCACAGCTGGAATGCACCCTCCTGGTGGTGCCGGGGATCGAGCCAACGACCCTCCGCTCAGCCAACCTGCCGCCCCAAAAAGGCTGCCATCATTAAGACATTTCCACATCATAGCTTTTCTCAGAGGTTTTCACCTCTTCTGTTTCAAGGTATCGTTTAATCAGGGTCCACTATTGATAACTCATGTGTTTGCTCCTGAACTCTTTCAAAGTTAAAATTCCTTCATAAAGTACAGGTCAGATGTCATGTATCATAAAGTGATGGGCCAAATATAGAATGAGAGGAGCGAGTGTGATTGGGGACAAGCTGCCATTCCTCAAAGAAATCCAAGCTCTGCCAATCAGCTGTCTAATCAGAGAGTCTGTTGGCAGAACAAGCTTTCATTAAATAGTAGCTACAGAGGAAGTCATCCATTTAACCTGTATTAATTTAATGCTTTTTGATTAATTTTCACATCCATTTCTCATCATTTCCATTCTAATAATTGTCCAACCTCATTTTCTCTCTGCTACTCTGCTGTATCATTATCTCCAATTCTCCATCCCAATCTTTTGTTCTCTTTTGCTGTGAATTTTACTTTGCCTTTAACATCTCTCTCTCTCTCTCTCTCTCTCTCTCTCTCTCTCTCTCCCCTCTCTTGGCCCTCTGGCAAAGAGGATAAATGGCATCATATCACTGTGTTTCTCCTCCATTTTTGTCCTGAGTTTGTAAATTTCCATTAGTGATCTTAGCTATCTCATCACATGCTTGGACTCACATTTGCACACGTACATACACTCAAAACAAGTTGTGCAACTTTTTGGTACTCACACTCAACATGGTGTAGCGCTTTATGATAAACATCTAAGGAAAAAATCCATAGTGATCCTAGCCTGCGGGCATGCTCTATAGAGGGCATTTTTAATCAGTTCAAATGGTGAAAATGCCCATCAACTGCAGAAATGGCAGCATTTGTGCACACCCATGGATGGCAGCAGAGCGCTACAAAGCCCCGGGCTATAGGACTACCTCTGGGTTAGATAACAATACAGGGGAGCAGGAAGCACCAAGCACTAGCCACAGTCTCAGTGAGCATAAACACACAGCCAGATACAGATCCTTTTTGTGTCAGTGACGACTGAAATACCAAACAGAAACCCTTCATACTGATGCAGACCCACTATGGCTGAGGCAGTGAGGCCACACACAAACTCAGCCCTCGCCTGAGCTCTGAAAGATGCTGGAGTCATCTGGCTCTAAGAATACTGGCTAGTTTTCTGAGTCATAATTCATTAATTAGATGACGGACATGGAGGCCCGCTGCCTTCTGAATATATCAAGATCAAAATCAGCTTAAACAAAGCGTGACCTCATTACCGTGGCAACTGTTTAAATGGCATAAATAGGCTCTACCCCTGGGGTTCAGGCAGGAGACATGCTGGTGTGCTTTCAACATGGAGTGTTTGATCTATTAACTACTCCTGTGGGCCTTTAATTAAGAGCACTCATCTGGACTCTCATATTCTACAGTAGAGACCCAGACCACAAGAGGACTATACACATGCATGGACCCCTGCAGTCATAAAGTACAGAGACCACATCATATTGGATTGCACATGTTCAATAATGTAAGCAGTGAGCATTCACCACAAATGAAATAGGACCTTTGTCCCACTCTGACCACAGAGGCTATTGACAGCATATGAATCATGATATATGACATAACACATGTGGCCTGCATGTAGACCTCACATGGGAGCCGTTAACCTTGCATTAGTCTGACCTATAGGAAGTGGGCAGTTGGTTTATCGTCCCCATTGCGCCCGCTGAGTTTCAACAGAATTCCCCTCCTTTTCCGCTTCCTTTGTGTTACTTTTTCAAAATCCCCAACAGCAGCAACAACAATGTATCCAGCAAGCTAGCTATAGAGGTATTGATGAAAACACAATGATGGACAACTCTGAACAAGAGTTGAATCTCTCAAAACGTGCAATTCATTCTGTGGAAAATTGTACTAAAAACAAACAGTGTAGAGTAGCTTGTTAGCCATGTACGTTCCACCTACCAAACATTCCCCCCGGCACTATTTTGGAAGGGCACAGCCACTGCATGTTGAGTTAAGCCCCACCCTGGACGACTGTGATGGGATTTCAGAAACACAAACAGCCCAGGGCCTTTTTTCCTCTATCCTACAACGATCAAAATCTCTACTAGACCTTAGGTATGGCTGAATGCGACTTTGCAGCTTTACAAAGTCTACCCACTTTAGAATTTGTGTATTTGTGTGAGAACTGTGTCTGTTTTTGTGTGTGTGCATGTGCATGCTTATGTTTGTAAATGCGTGTTCATTTCTGCGTGTATGTTTATGAACGCCTGCATATATTTGTGTGTGTTTTAATGCTCTCTCTGTATTTGTGTGTGCTTGCATGAGCAGCCCTTTCTCTCCAGTGAGCTGTGAAACGTATGCTATACCCTATAATGGTGGTTGCCCACAGTGTTGTGTGAGAGAGCTGGTTGAGTGGTGACATGCACACACGCCAGGCCTCAGCCGCTATGGTAAGAAACACAAGTGAGAAACAAAGCAGTGCTCGGGGATCAGCCTTATAGTGCTTAACTACAGAGATACCAGCTGTTAACCCAAAGCAGTTGCATTAGAAAACAGGTGAGGGTCTGTCCTTCCAATGGGAATGTGTGAGAAAGAAAATCAATACAGTAAGTGTGTCTGCTTCGCTGTATTGACTGTAACACACCTACAAAACCCGCAGTGAGTCCATCCGTTGTCTTTACAGTACAGATCTTATAGCCCATACAATCAACCCAGACTGAAGATGAGGGGCCGCATGCAGAAAATATCACAGATCTGGGATCAAGAAACGGCTGTCTTCGTCCCCATGTTTGCTGTGATTAGTGATCCCAGCAAAGCAATACAAAGCAGGACTGATTGCTGCTGATTTGTCCCTTGATTACAATCCCACTGACCACTGACAGCTTATGACATTGAATTTGAAGAGTTTTACAGAATGGTATCTGGCTGATCAGATAGCTCAATTAGAGACAAGCAGGGCACTAATGCCACACTTTGCTTCAGCCTTACTAAAGAAAAGCCTCGATCAAAGCAATAGAAAAGAATGCTGCAATCAGCTGCCATGCATTCTGCTGCACAGCATGACTCTACCCACTGTTCTGCACCTACTCATGCCAATAGTACCAGCTGAATAAGTGCTCAGTGCAGCACATCCTGTGGCAAATGCCCCCAATTGAATTCACCACTCACACACACACACACACACACACACACACGCACGCACACAATTACTATGATCACTTCCTGGCTCACCCAACCTCCACGACCTGATTACCAATGGTGCCACAAAACCCTCCCTTCTCTGGATCCAAGCAGCAGTGAACCACTGCCACATCCTGACCCTTTCTCACATCCAGCTAATCAAACATTCGCTCTGTTGCGGAGGGACAGCTATTCCATAGAGTAATTACTGACAGCAAATTGAGTGTCTTCAGCCTGACAGAAAGGTATTTGAGGCTCAAAGAAAGCCTGATAATTGAGACTGCCCCCCCATAGCCACTCGCCTCATCATAACGTCCTTCATTGCGATTGTGGCGTTGGCCTTGTCACTATCACCCAGAATAATTGGTTTTAATTCAAATGATGACTTGCCTTCTTTTGAGTACTGGAAGCCTAATTTTTTCTCAAACGCAAAGCGCATCTATTTTGGTGTGCTAGTGTTTATGGATCTCTGTTAAACACCTATATATGGCTTTGGCTGCTGAGAGAGTTTTTCAATCTGCCTCTGCACTACCATTCCATTGTCTTATTAATGTACTGTCAAAAGTGCTTTGTTTCATTAATGATGTTTTCATCTACATCTGAGGAAGAGCTGAGAGCTAATCTCAGAAGCCTAGTACTTTGTCAGATGTCTAAAGAGACAGCCCACTGGCTGTCTCAGACACAAAGTGTCTGCGTTAGCTCATTCGCTCTCCGTCTGAGTCAATGTTTATACATGCCATCCAGTCACAGAGTGTGAAGGCATTAGAGTGATTAGCTAATCACTCTGGGAGGTTACACCAGAGGAAGATAAGCCAAGGAATAAGACAAGAATGGGTGAAAGGAGTGTCAAAGAGGTTGTAAAAGAAAGCACAGCGTTGAGAACAGAGAGAGAGAGAGACGGGTAGGCAATGTATTTGAAGTGATGAATTTACTGCCACATCTGCAGCAGCAGAACTAACAGGACCAGAGAGGAGTGGTGAGATTCTGCCAATTAACCACTCTGTTGTTGACTGTGAGATTGCAGCCAAGAAAAGGCTTCATGGCCTGTGCTCAAGTATGGTCAGGAACAAAACCCAATGACCAGAGCCCATCAGCTATTTATATTAGTAATAAAGGGACAGAGCCAGCCTGCAGTCTTGTGTCTAGCTTCAGCTAACACTGAACCTTCCTTTCCCATCCTCTGTCTTCAGGTCATTAATGTTCAGGGAAGCTGTAACATTTAATTAGGGAGACATTTATTATTACAACACAGACACATTGTGCAGTGGAGAGAAATCCCCAAACAGCCCCTAACTGAATATTACATTTCCAGCCACATGGAGTTATAGGCCAAAATGACTTGTAGATACAAACAAATTAGCTTGTGTGTTTTTATGGAGTTCTTCCTTGCCAATGGAAAGACTACAAAAGATTATTAGTATAAATACATGGTGTAATATAATGTTGTGCGCCTTGCCTCTTCCCCCAACACCCTGCCAATGATGAGCACTAATGATTCCAGTCATGTGATCTGTGACCTCTTGGCTGCATTGTCAGAATGAGGAGCCACTGATCCTCTCAGTGATTACACAAACAAATGGAGAGGGGGAAAATCAACAAACTGGAGAAAATGAGTATACAGGAGCAGAAATGAGAGGGGTGTACACTGAATATAATAAGGTGGTAATATTCTGCAGAGTTAGCCATGTGTGAGATGAGAAGTGTCATGGGGGTGTTGGTGTGAGCAAGGTGGGGAGGTAGTGGGCCCTGATGGCAGAAGCGTTCTAGGCCCCCCTAGCGGCCATGCTGGGAGACCACCACACACATTCCAGTGTAACTGCCTAGTTCAATTTACTGCAAACGCCATGCTCAACTTTAGATGTGTGGTTTCTTGTACCACTAAGCCAGGAAAAAATAGCTTGAATCGCTAAGACGTCAAGGCAGACAGCAATCAGTACAGGTTGTGCTGAGATCATTTCCTGTCTGGTGAGTCATTTTAAGTGACTCACAAGATACAATCAGCTCAAGATTTTGTTCAATATGAGATAATGGGTTCACGATCCAATATTTTATTAAATCATTTAGATATTTTGATTAATTTAATTTAATCTAATCACAAATTCTTCATCAAACCCTTGTCAGGGTTTTCCCGGTTGCAATTTTGTGCAGCACATGGACCACAGTGGGCACGCAGATTTTTTCATTTGACTTTGAACTGCAGAAAAGGTAGGTCGCGTTCTTCAGTTGACACATTAGATTCGTATTCAATGATCTTTATTGTCCAAAATAGATGTAGATAGATGATGATGAACTGTCCAGATGGGGTTGCAGCAAAACAATTTCAAATATTAAGTTCCTTTAAAACTGGCGTTGTCTAGAGGTGATGGCAGGCACGAAGTGGCTAATCGGGAGAAACAGGAAGATTCCCGGTGGGCCGGGCTGGTTGTTAGGCTGCAAGGGCCCGTGACAGGATCGGTAAACACAATCATTTTATAAATAGATCATGTAGGCTGTCACGTTAGGTCCTTTAAAAACCTCTGACGACAACTGCGAGTATGTTTATGACTTTTATTCAACATCAACTACACACGACAGCATGACTAACTCCGCTTGGACACACACGCCGTGTGACCCCTGAACTCTGAAGTGTGATGACGTAGGACGTCACATATAACTAGATTACACCACAGGGCAGGCTACACTCGCAGAAGCCCAGGAGGTAGAAGATGCGAAAGACAGAGAAACATAAGTAGTAGTAGATTAAAAAGACAAGATGGAGAATCAAAAGAGATAAGGGGGAGCTGAAAAGGCCAGAATAAAAAAAAAAGCTTTACAAGCTGATGTGGCCAAATGTGCCAAACTCAGCAGCTTGTTTATGTTTAAAACAAGCTCGCGGCTTGTTTTAAAAGTGCCAGAAGTTGATGGTGACGATGAGACAGGTATGCTAGCTTAGGCTACAGTGCCAAGATGTCAGGCGTGCAAAACAAAATATAACGTATAACGTTGCCTACAAACTGTGTGCCGTTATGGCATATAACGTATACAATAAGAATAAGTGCTTTGTTAAATGCTATGTTGCGACGCCACCTAAGTGTGAGACACGTTGTTGTCTATTGTAGTCTCTAAGCAGCAAAGTGGGCTGGTCTGAGGCATGAAACTCCCGGGCTGAAAATGAGTCCCACTCCAGCCCTGGGTGATGGTGTTAGTCTAGCTAATGATAGCTAAAATTGCACGACCTAGTTAGCTAACGTTACTACCTAAATTAAAGGTGAGATTTCAGCTAGCAAATAATTTCTCTTTCCCATAGGTGTGGGTAAGACGCCTCTGTTAGTTTTCGCCTGTCTTACCTACTCCTTCAATGACACTGCGGGGGGTTGGTTTGGATCATCAGGCTTGTTTGCCAAAGGGCACACAATGCTCTTTTGTAAATTATATGATGTTATGAGATGTCCTTGTGCATCATGGTTACAATTTAGTTTTCTCCCAAAAAATGTGTTATATATGTGTGTGTGTGTATGACAGTGCGTGCAGTGTGTTTGCATGTGCAGGCATGCACAGCGCAAACAGTCGTGAGAATTTCTATATGTCTGTGTCTGTGTCTCTGTCTGCAGGACTACAATAGATGCAGGATGTTATGCAGTTTCCCAGTCTGAGCACGTCACATATCTATGGTGCTTAATGATGATATTTGTGGGTAGAGCAGGAGATATGATATCAGAAAGGCCATCTCTTACATTAATATTCCATTCAGGCATGAGGAGGGAATGGGAAATGATTTTTTCCTTAAGGCACTTCCTTTGCTAATCGTTAACATAAATATTTCCATTTTCTCTGCTTAAGACATGGCAGTCTGCGGCACCACTGCTCACTCCTCCTGGGACATATCACTGTTGACTATAGCTTGATTGCCTAGGGTAAAATGGGCAAGAATGCATTCAAAATAAGCTCCAACCTCTAAGCATTGGAGATTGCAATGATAGAAATACCCTTTAATAATGGGAATGAGAAGGGTAACACATTCTTGGGACTACCCACAGAATAAATCACCAATTTAAATTTGAATGATACCGATACAAGGCCCCACTTCTACAAAACAACAATTGTGTGCTGATGTTAATTTGCAAAGCAAAGGATCATCGATCAGGAGGATTCTTCACTCAATCCCCCTGCAGTCCTTGATAATAGAACTTTTTTTTTTACATTTCCTCCACATTAATGTTCTCCATTTTGTGGGGCTTAACCGAATCAACAGATCACCCCCACACATTTGTTTCACAGAGCGCCTGTGGCCAAACGCATTTGACATTATGCTGTAGGTACAAAACAGTTTCAGCAGCAAAACACAGTGAGCATACAGTACGCCCCTCATCAGCTGAGTCTCACTGCTCACATTTAATAGTCTTGTTCAGGGATGTTTGGTTAAGATCAACAGGCATGACTACCGATCTGGAACATACCAAGTAGACAAATGCGTCTGACAAGCAAAATACTCCTCCTCTTCTGGAGATCCCTGTGCCGGCTGCCAGCATGCTGCTACTCTCACCAAGGGAAGTGCAAGAGATGAGAACTGGGCCTGAGAAGGTCAGTAGCCCAAGGCACGAAGGCTTAAAGAGAAACCTCTCCTGAATACCTATTAATCACATCACCATTAATGTGGCTGAAGCACTCAACTCTGCAACTCAGAAACATGATGGGGATTAATGCATCAGATCCCATCGCATCCTGACCATCAACCATCATCATCATCACCATCATACAGTTGATCCAGGTAGGACTAGAAAACTTGGACAGATCAACCTTCCTCCCCTATAGACGGGATGTGGAATGTGTTCAAGGCATTTATGTCCATCCAACCTGCTGGCCTCACCTTGTGATGCACAGGTTACATTTAATCTGTCAACAACACAAGCACATGCACAAAAAGATGTGGAATTCTTTAAACACACATGCATAGTGTCACACACAAAACAAGCATCTAATCATATTGAGAGCAGCTCTTATCAGAGCATGAAGCTTCTTTTTCCCTCTCACAGAAATGTCAGTTTGCATCACTTTCTCCTCTCATCCTGTCTGTCAACGCTTCCTCTTTTCCTCGTGCCGTTTCCTGCCCCAGTGTGCCTCTCTCACCCGAACGACAGGATTCACATGCCGTTGTTTAGTCATGGTCGTGGCCATATTGATTTAGTGATGTGGAGCTAATTAAAGACAATCTGCAAGGAGTGTCAGTGCCAGTGAGGGAAATAAAATCGTGGTGACGGAGCTATAGGCCTCTCATTATTCTCCTCTTCTTCATTAGGATGGAAGAGATAATAACCCTGAAGGCACAGTCGGCAGGCGCTCTCTCTTTCTCCCTCTGTCCCTGTCCGCAATCTCCTCCAATTTCCAATTTCCACCAACTCC
>OOFE01049539.1:5331-18032 GCA_900323365.1 Monocentris japonica
ATTTAATAACAAGAAGCTGAGCTCAGGAGAGAGGTACACACACAAGGTAGGGTACGCAGATCTCTGCCAGGGCGACATCTGAACAGAGATTATAAAGAAAAGGGAGGACAAGGGGGGTAGTTTCTAGGTAATCGTTAGTCTGAACAATCTGTTCTGTGTGAGAGTGCTTCTGATCAGGAGCATGGTTGAAGGACTTTCCGCTGTCTCTCATGTGACCATTCAGTATATTTATATTCATGTGGGAAGATAAAGTTAATGAAGCATGCAAACATGATCTCAGTCACACGGGGCATTGAAACAGTTCATCATGTCATACTAACTAGAATCACAAGGGTACACAGAATCACAAGATACAATAAATTCTTCCACAGGTGGAAACCAGACAAAAAGCCATTAACAAGCCAGGAAGGACGAACATTTCTCGGTCATGGAAGTGCTCTGACTTATCGAAAGCCATGGAAAAGTCATGGAATTTCAAGTGAGGGCCACAGTGGGAACCCTGTGTGTGATCCCTCGTCATTTAGTCTGAACTGGTATCGTCAGGCAAGGCTTGAACAGTCTTGTAGTCTGACGCGGTCTTTAAAAGCTGCCAGATACAACCAGCATCTTCTGCAGTTGACCGCTGTGCAGCTTCACTGGAACAACTGTGTAGTTAAAGGAGTACACCAAGTTTTTGGTGAAATTGGCAGAAAAACCAAGACCAACTCTGGATTACCAAAAGGTCTATCTTCTTATGTTAGATAATGCTAGTGCACAGTACAGAGAGATGAGATGATAAAAGGTAAGTTGACCAACAAGCCAATTTCCCAAAACGTCAGTGGAAGTCTTTAAGTGCCAGTCACTTTTCCTACACCTTCATGTCAGAAGCCCACCTCTCTAACCATTACCACCGCCGGATAGAAGTGTATAAAACAACTTGAGAACTGTGCTGAATAGGAATAGGATCACTGTGAAGCTTTTGCTATTATTTCATTTCACTGAGCCGTTTAAAGCATTGCATGAAAAGTGTCCTCCAGATGACATCACTCTTAGGACAAATTCATACTCAATAGATTTTGTGTCAGACTATGTGCATAAAAACCAGCTTTGTTTTGGGGTGAAGTGCCCCTTTAACAGAGCGTAACGTGCAGGATGAACAGGGGGAGTGGGGAAAGGAGAAATTTGATTGCCTAAATGAAGTGATGAACCTACTTTAAGGCGTCTCCCTCTGAGCTTCTAACACAGTAAAACCAATTTTATTTAGAGTGCATTCCTCTCAGAAGAGCAGAGTGTGTTTGCGGAGGATGGGTAGCTCTCTTCAATAATAGACACTCCACTCCTTTGACCATATCTGTATGATTAAAAGCATTGGCAGGCTCTTACCACCACTGAATCCATCATTTAGTCCATTTAAACATACATTAGTTCCCAGAGAGTGTCCGCTGGCACACAGTGAGTCCGCAAAGTAAAAACTGCCCTCAGCGTGACAGGACCCCACGGTTCACAGAGCAATAACTGTGGAGAGTATTGTGCAGGGAACATCCCATATATAATGTCTTTGGCTCCCAAAGTACTGCAGATTAAATTGAGTTCAGCAGCTCGAGGACCTTTGCCTGAGAGCCCTAAATGTTAAGATAAAATAGTCACGACAGGAGTTTCTGTCTTTTTTTTTTTTTTTTTTTTTTTTATAATTGCTTTTGTCAATTTCAGTTTCTGGGCAGCTAGAGTTCCCCACGTCGTCAAGATTCCCCTTTCAATTATTTCCAATGCAGAGAAATTGTGGTTTGAATACCCTCATAGCAGGCACTCCAGTAATCTAGCTTCCAAATGAGAGCCACTTGTCAAGGTCACACTGCAATCCGTTATTAATTTGTCCCATAACAATAACGTTCTGGGGTCTTCCCATATTTCATTGGAACAACTCAATTTCTTGCCCTACGTCTTTACAGAATCTCTCGCCCCCTGCATCTTTTCAAATGACCGTGTAATGCCACTGCTGTTGCTCAGATCTGATCAGGAAGATATTTCTTAGAGACAGTTAATGGGGAAGACACTGCCTGTGGATCAGATTTTGGCTCTACCCTGTGACACTTTGTATAAAGGAAAGGCCATTGAAGCTTGACTGCCACTGAATGTGTCACGATACTGCTGCGTCTTTCAGTTTTTTATATTGCAAGTGAAAACTAGCATACTGCCGCGGCTAGCCAATAAAGAAACAGCCTCACCATTCGGTCGACCAAATGCTTAGTGTATAAGTAGACATGTACCTTATGTTAGTTGCTAGCATGGCACTTTGACTCCTATATCAATTGTGTTGCAGTTACCAAACACTTCGTATTTAACGTCAGTTTTGCACATGCAAGTTTCAACAAAGATGGAAAAAGTTACACCCAAACACCAGACAGACCTGTCCTCAGATGTTTAAAATGGCTGAGGTATTCAACCAAACCAGCGTGGCTGTCAACAAAACACATGCCATTCTGCAGTCATTACCACTATCGTGATTTTGTCCTCCCATCTGTGCGCTCCCTGACAATCACTTTAGGAATCCCTGCTCTCTGTCACAACCAGTGCTGGCGCTTTGCACATTTATCCGGCCTGACATCCTGGTGAACCCCACCATGAAATACCGAGGTCCAGCTTTGGCTGCTGGAGTACAGCCAGAGGCAAGAAGACAGAGAGAGAGCAGAGGGAAGAGACAGAGGGAAGTAAAAGTTATTCTCCATGTGTGTGTGTGAGTGAGGTTCTCCCTTCACTTCAGAGAAGGCGTGTAAAGCTCTTTTGGGAAGTGAGTTAGCCTGGGTTTGGGTTTGAGGATAAGACATAGAGGCGGTGGGGGGGGGGTTCATAAACTCAACACTGCTCAGTTGTGATGTGAATTATGCAGGTATCACACAGGTATTAGGGCTGAGATATTCACCCTGGTCAAGGTAACACACGAGACCCACAGCAGACCAGCAGCAGGCAGCCAAGGACAAAGGAGATCCTGTTCTCCTCCTTTCCTGCTACTCCTCCAGAAGAGTTATCTGGCGGGAGATTGCTGAATGGCTCCTTTAAAACGAATTGGTTTGTACGTGGCACGTCATACTTAAACTCTATTAAATCTCCCACACTCTCCAGTCTGACGCTGCATCCAGTCAGACACAATTGAAGTCTAACATGATCATTTCAAACATTATAACCATGTCTTAGTTATCACACAAGAGAAATATTATAGTTCAAAAGTATTGTTTTTAATAAAATATGTTCATTATTGTGCAGCTGTACACCTCATGCATTTATCCTGCAGGCAGTACTGTGCTGCAGACAGTTTTATCTTCAACTCCAGAGAGGTAAATGGATTTTGCGGGTCTAAGAGAAGGCAAACAGGCAGTCGATTGAAGGGAGTAAATGTAATAACTACTATTTTCTGCCGTAATTTTCAAAATCTAACAACACCGGTTTGTACAGAAAGTGGGTCGAGGAAAATCCATGGACGGACATCATGAAAACGGAAATGTTGCAATTCTAAAACTCAAAACAGCAGTCAGTTGACAGTGGCTTGCCGTTTCTGGTTATACATTTGAAATAAATAACTATATTGTAATGCTAACTTCAACTCTGTCTCTCAACCAGCTACCTCCGACGGCTGAAAAGACAGAAAAACCTTATTTTTCCAAACAATCCCTCTTGGGAACAGAGCAAAAGGGAAGCAGTAATTCAGCAAGCAAGCATTAAAAGATTTCTACATTACATCTGTAGATTGTTTTAACTGCACCACCATCTAACGGTTCAATGGGTAACATCTGCAATACCCAGAAGTCATGTAACACAATGTCAGTGAACTGCACACAGCACGCTCATGTTTACCAACCCGGCCCGTCTGTGATGCTTCATACCAAAGGAAACCAAAGACACGAGAGAAGATCGAACGTTGATGAGTCCAGCTGTCTCTGGACTCAGCGCTCGCTCGCTGATGTTTAGGAGACAGTTTGGGTTTCGCTCTTAAGTTTGGACTCATAACTTCCTGTGGGGAAGTGTCCGGACCCACCAGTCAAATGTCTGTTGGGCTAAAGTTAGTAAGGCATCAGGGCTTCCACTTTGCAGTCACAAAGCTGCAGTCCTCCTGCCCAACTTTGCTTCCAGAGCAACACGTCCTCAGACTAACTGTTCCACTTTATGTCAACACAGCAGTCTGACACTACAAGAGTAGAGGACAGGTGTCATATCACAAGCTAGACACATCGCAGGTAACGTTAACAGTCCTACCTGGCCACCATGTACATATGGAGTTGAGCTATATGCTACACCTGTCTCATATGCTATATGCTAACCTCAATGCTAACGTGTGGAACCACGAAGCAACTTTGTGACATTTCCAAGGAAAACTACAGGCTTTTGTATTCTCTATTGCCTCTATTGATTGAGGAGATTTAGTAGATTTAACGTATCGTAGTAATGCGTTAATACTTCAAAGCTCCCTAATACACAACGGTATGACAACACAATGTATGTACATTATATTATATACACACGTAAAGCTTGCACTTGCATTGTGTTGTTACACCTTTGTAAGTACATGATAGAGATTTTCATGAAGTACTCACACAGTACTTTAGTGTGCTTACCATACCATACTGCTGATACCCTGGGATGAGGCCGTTGTAATCCAAAGTACTGACATTCATTGTCATAACACGTTGTTCCTGATGAAGAGAAAAAGGAGTTTTAACTTTGAGAACTTTGAGGCAGTTAATCTTAATAAATTGATTGGTGCTCCTGAAGTGTACTATTGAAACGTTCACCCAGACGAGTGGGCAGTGGAAACACCTGTTCGTTTTGTTCATTGATTACCATTTGGACCCTCCAGCTGGAACCAAACCTGATACAAATCTGCCACTTTGTTTGTCTCCTCCAATGTGTTCCTGTGTAAAATAAAACACTGCATCAGTGTTTAAGTCATGAAAGGGTTGGTCGCCCCTGTTGAATCACACACACACACACACACACACTTTTTTCACTTTTTTAAAGAGGTGCAATTATAATGACTTTTTATCCATAGCAGCTGGGAGAAGATCATTATGATTCAGTTGTCAAAGGACAGCATGAAAGAGGAGAACAATCAAAAACTAAAATCCACCATCAGCCCCGAATGAGGGTTTTAGGGCCCATATGTTTGATTTGATTTAATAACAAAATGAATAAAGTCGTAATGTATCAGAAATAAAATCACAATACAAGTCAACAGATCAATGGCATCCATAACCAGTAGCAGTTGTCTTTCGATCATTTCAGTCTCTAGGTACAGAAATCGGGTGCGGTGTGAGGCGCTGAAGGCACCCGGGGGAATTTAAACTGATGAAAGAAAACATTTTCTGCTGCTGCCTCGGGACCAGACCCTGAATTGCTAACCACTTTTAAAACGAAAGCTCAGCAAAACATAATTTAAGGATGAGTTTCATTTCATTTCCAAACTGTGTTTTGACAGCGTGACACAATGAGAGCAGGAACGCGCTGTTTGACATTGGCAGATGAAAAGATGCAGAAATAAGAAACAGAACAAATGCAAACGGGTATGACAGGACAGCAGAAGAAGAACAACAAAGACACGACCGGAAACATGATTTATGAGAGGGATGTGTAGGAACGTTGGAAGTTAAAAGGGCTAGTTTGTTGTTTCTTGGATAAAAACTAAAGGGCTCCCCGAAATTTGTATTAACAAACAGTGTTTCAGGTTATCCTCTCCACTGACACTGTTTTGCAGGCTTGTAACTAAGCAAAGTTGGCATCAGCTTCTCAGGCAACACTGCTGCATCTTCTGACCTTCACATGTGACACAGATGTGATGTTTTCTAATCAGTGTGAACCGCAAAAAGCTGCTTTGTTCTATTCGGATTCGGACCAAATGGATATGTGGTCAGCATCGTCATGACAATACGCAAACCTCACGTCATTCGGCTGAGACGTTGTCATAATTCTGGCGTCCACGGCAGCTGAGCATGCATTAGTATGGAGGACAACGAGCCACAACAATGGAAAGAAAGCAAAACAGACGACTTGATTGGTCAAAACCAAAAAACAGAAGTGACTTATTTTGTTATTGTTACTCTGCACACGCGCGTCTCTTCGACACCGCTGTCAGTTCATGTCGGCATCAGATTTCCCAGAATAGATTTGAACAGCCATCTAAAAAAATCAAATATGGAGTTGAGCACGAAGGTCTGCGGTGTGAGAAACACAATCCACCAATCAACATGTATCATACCTGCTCCTTGATAGGTTTAATAGCCCAGCAGGTTTTTTGTACCATATGGTATGATGGTGTTTGATTTTCAACAGCTGGCAAAGCCTGTGGTGAGAATATAGCCACAGCAGCTGTGGACGGGATGAATTATTTGATGTTCTGCTTCAGAACCGCAGCTACTTGTGATATTTTTCTACCTTCTTTTGGCAATAGGAGACGGTTTTGGGTTTGTTTCCACTCCAACTATTTGAAAACATTCTGAGGTGCACTGAGAGGTTGACTTGCCTGTTAAATCTTCCCTGTTATCACTGTAAATTTTACAAGTCGGCTAAAGTATGCTGTGTTGACAAGTAAATAAAATGCTTCGGATGACGAGGATTGCTCTTTGAAAGGTTTGACTGACATTTCTCTTCAAGCGCTTATCAACTGCCTCTAACCAATGTCTGCACTCTGAGAACGCCAAATCATGTTGTCCTCACCAAAACCTCACTAATCTGCAAATACATGAAAATGAAAGTTTTGTTATGATCCCCGCCGCGTCTTCTCAGGAGCCCCTCATATTTTACACTAAAATCCAACCCATATATAAAGACAGTGGTATGAAATCTCATTCTCTACACAAGACACTCCTTTTATTGGAGGTGACTACTGAATGACAGCCTGTCTTTTTCACAAGATGCTGAAAAGTCAGTCTTACTCTCAGCAGGTGCTACAGGCGCCACCTGCCCTCCTTGCCAGCACCCTCCTATGTATTAGAGCTCCAGTGAATTAATGGGCTCCTCGGCCAGACAAACGCACGCCCTGTATTGATATAGTTTACTGATAAAACATAGAAGCGAAACGATAAGAGGCACAACAATAAAACACAACGATAAAAAAGCACAAAAAGAAGATAAACAAATAAATTCATGGAGGTGTGATAACATATCCCCAGGGGCTTGTAAGAAAAAAACGTCTCAAAACTAAACCAAAGAAAGAGCCAGTCAGGTGAATGTGATAAACACTGCTATGCAGGGTGCTGTCGGAAATACACTGGAATTTGTCTCGCGCTCTAATCACAGCATGACGTAAAGTTCTTAGGCCTGACAAGGAATTCATGTGAAAGCCAATATGGCATTAATGGGACCTGAGCTGCTCTTATGGAGCCTGGCCCAATAAGGGAGTTGTGATGGTGATTGAAGCCATCCTCCTCAACCTCCCTTCTTTCAAATGCTGTCTAACATCTGTGCTGATGAGACTCGATGCACTTCACATGCTTCCTGCTGACATCTTAATTTGCTTCTCCTGAGCAGGTTTACCTCCTCTGCAATCCTTTTGGAGAGGATTATATGCCTACCATATTCATCTTAGTTGGGGAGTTGGAAGAGAAATAGTTGAGCTGGTGGCAAAAAAAAAAAAAAAAGAAATCTCATTTGATTCAGTTTGCTAGCTATCTAAGGCTGCGTGCTCTTCCAAGAAAACAGCGAGCGCCCACAGGTGAAAGTTGCTATTCAGAGTTTCCGCACTAATATTTTCTACCGTATCTACAAGCAGGGCACTGATAAAAGAAAAGCCTCTGCAGCTGAAGGTAATACACAGGGGTCACAGCCGCCGACTTTGAACCACGACAAGGTTCTGCCTCATCATTCCTTTTATACAGCTGCATGCGGTTCAGCCTTTCTGCAGGCTCACTCAGGCGGTAAGTGAGTGCTGCAACCGTGCATTCACAGGGCGAAGTACCTGACTGCTTTCCCGGGAGTGGGCATGATTGAGCAACTTTCTGAGTTATACAGAAACAACAGCACTCTGCCACGGGAGCTTGGATGGGCTGGACTCCTCTCCTGTCTAATCACAAAGAGAGGCTGCTCCTAAAGTGATGAGCGAGCGTTCCTTCCTCATTATTTTTTCAGCTCGACACAGGTTGTCACTTTGGCTCTGCAGAGTCAAAAATAAAATTCCAGACTTTTCCTCCAGACTCCCATAGTTTGGGCTCTCAGTAGACATCTTTATTACTTGCCAGTGGATTGCCTTTCCCGTACACAGTGTTCCTGTTTTTGACAGTAGAAAGATACTTTGTTCGCAGCGTTCTTCCATGAATTTGAAATACCGAAGGAGAAGAATGAAACGACCAAACGCCAAACGATTTCAAGTTTTAAAATGAATTATTAACTGTAGGCTGCAGTTCATTGCACGTTCTGCACTAGATTCCTATCTCGGGTCATGCTGGCTCATCAATGCCGGTGGGTTTCCCATTGATACATGAACCCTGCTACTGTGAGCTCACGCTGTGAAAAGCCTCTAAATGTGACTCTTTAATGCTTTTCTCATGGAATTAGCGCTTCACCAGGTGGGCAAGCCGAGGGAGGGTCTGCAGTCGGTCCCTTGACAGAAGTGAAACTTTAATTAGTATTGCTTGCAGTTTGGGTCACCAACATAGACATCCATCTGAGACTGTTCAATATTTAATTAAATGGCTCTTGCTTTACACCTTTGTTCACCTCAGAACACAATTCCCAGCAACACCTTTTATTCAGCATCCCAATTAATCAGTGCAAAACACTTAATGAGAAACAGCTGTCAAAGCAAATCCTCAATAATTCCCAAATGAATCACTTTGCTCTCTTCGTAAGTGATATCAGACGTCTGAAGCATTATGCCCAGGCTCCAACAACTGTAACAATAGAGATTTTAATGATTTAAACCAGAGGATGCGGTGCTGTTGCCCAAAATAGTTTCAATTACTTTGCTAGTTTAGTGCAGACGTTCAGGTGGGGGGAAAAGACGTCACAAAAACCCACAAACCCATTTACTTTCCGCTGTCACCAAAGCTGTGTTGCTTCTTTGCTCGACAAAACTGTGATGCAGGCCAGTTGCATCACTTTCATTTTGGGCCTTTATGCCGCTTTCACACACAATATTTTTATTTCTGAATTTACAATCAACCATGCTCGCTTTTTAAGTCGAGTTGATTGTAGTAGAATGAATAGAGTTTTATTACCTCAGACTGTGACATGTGGGAGTTATCACAGCCTGTAAGAGTGCTACTTGTAATGACCACTAGGAGGCTGACTGGAATGTTTTTTTTTCCCAGTTGGCAACTCGTATTTACAGTAAATCCAACATGACGTGGGAATGTAAAGCTCAGCTAATCTCACTCTTATCCAGAGTGACTTACGATGACTGAGTAGGTGGCGGTTCAGTGTCTTGCAGGACACGTCTTGGGGGATCAAATCTCTGACTCCATTACAGGACAGAACCACTGTGGCACTTTGCTCTCCTGGTGTCATCCCTTCCTCACTCCTCAGAGCTGAAACAACCACTTTGAAGATGTGTGTCTGTCTGAATGCTCTGTGTTTGCCTCTTTGTTTAGTGTGACTCTCGAGTGTGTCCTCTCTCCCGTTGGATAGCAGGGATTATTTGCAGGTTTACTCTTTTAAGTCCTATTTCGTTTTCCCATCTAACTTGTTAGCATTTAAATGACTTTTTGTAATTGCCCGGGCGAATCTTGAAATAACACGAGGCGAAAAGCTTTTTTTTGTGCTCCTTCTCTGCACTCCCCCGTGTTGTTAACCTCCCTATTCAGTCTCAATAACAAACAAACACAAAATCCTCCAGATCCCTGTCAGGAATTTGGTTCACTTCAAATGTTTTACGTTGCTGCTGGTAGTCTGGCTTTGAACACTTGAAGCTCTGCTAGCCCCCTACATCGAGAAAATATTTACCAATTATCCGCACAACCCCTGGGAATGGGCCATGAGAGACACCGAGTGTTAGCATGCTGCTCATGAGCCCACAGAGCACTGACAAGTGTGTTTAATGTGTGTGTGTGTGTGTGTGCACCGCCGAGGTCCTTATCTTGTATTTACACATAAGGACTAACTTCATATTTAAGCTTTCATCCTCCACTCCAATACGATTAAAGCTCAAATGGGATCCTATAGACTTGAGTGTGTCCAGAACATCTAGCAGTACTAAACTCTGGCTTTCCACAGCTACAGTAAGACCAAGGAAGACGTCAAGGCTTAGCAATCGAAGCTAAAGGCTACTGCTTTTCACTGACGGTCAGGTTCATAGGATGAGGGGCTATAATAAGCTGAAAGGGGCATATAACCAGTCTGAAGGGGGCTATGGAGGCTATTCAACCCTATTCAATGTGCCCTACCTCTCCTCAAGAGCTGTTAGTCACCAGCATTTAAGGTGTTTCATCCTCTCCATGAAACCAAAGATATTTGCTTCCTTCTCTGATCCAATGTGTGCAGATGAAATGTCGAGGCTCCTTCAACTGTTAGGGCAGTTTTAAACGTATCTAATGTTCACACTGTTAACTGTGTGATTACTTTCATTCAGCCGTTTAGCTTTGATTGCTCAAGTTGACATATTAGATATATTTATTTCACTGTATGTGCTACACCTTGCAACACTGTAATAAATAAAATAAAATAAATCAATAGTTAAATAATGAAATAATACAGATTTTAATTAATTGGCAATTTACAAATTTAATTATTTGAGGATGATTTATTTATTTATGATGACATTTCACAATTTGATGAATTATTTGTATATTTATTTAATTACTTAATTTAGTCTAAATAATTCCAACAAGGGCTTATCTTTTTTTTTTTTTTTTTTTAATTGCTGTAAAATCAAAATGGAAATCTTGCTAAACAAAGAAACTACTTTGGCATATTTCAACGTTTCAACTATTCATTTTCAGATTGGATTACATATTAATCTCAGTGAGAGATAAGAAATGCAAGTATATTGCATTTTGGTGTACATGCCACTGTACAAAACTCACCAGAAATGAGTTTTTAAAGGTGGACTTTTAAAAAAAAAAACTTTCCCAGGGGAGCATCTCACCCCTGGGCCCTCCTAGCATTTCTGGGGAATGCCCCCAGAAAGATTTGTTTTCATTACATTTCTGCTTTATTAGACAGAAAAGAGACAGAAAAGATGAGATGGTGGGCAACAAGCAACAAAGGTTCCAGGCTAGTTTCAAACTCAAGACGATGCATTTACTTGGACGGTACCATAGCCAACTGAGCCACCAGGGCAGCCCAGAAGGTACTCTGCACCCCACTGGTCAGTTTGATAGAAAAATCCACCCTACAGCACTTAAACACTGTTTAAAAAAAACAAAAACAGCAACTTGTTTGGTGATGGTGTATTTTTCTTGTGCCTGTGGATAACTGGCCAAACACAACGTGAAGTCATGTTGAGATATTTGCCGCGCAGCTACAATGGAGTTTAATGGCAGACATTTAAACTGTCTAAAACATCAACGGTAACCGTCAGGTTTTGGTGTCAGCCCCTCAGAATCAAAGAGCAAGGGCTTCTTTCTAGACCAACGATCAACAATCACACAGGGAGAAATCCATCGGAGGAGAGGAGAGAGACCAATTTCTCCACCGACAGTAGCCGAGATAGACCAGAAAAAAACATGCAGTAAAAAAAAAAAAACACTTTTTCTCAACTGGAAAAACTTGGCTGCTTGCTCTTATTATGCTTTTGCTATTGCTCCCTCCACCTCCACACATAACCCTCAGTGCAATAAGGAAAGGAAAGCTCTCTGGGGGTTGTCAAAAGACATTCTGTGAAATGCAGGAATCACTAACTGGAGCAGAACTAAACAAGGCAGGTTGAGGGAAAGTGGGTACAATAAAAAGGTAAATTACAACATTTGATCACAAAATGACTCCTGGAATGTGTTTAGCATCACAGACTGATGACGTGTGAGAGTATCCGGGGGTGTTTTTCTTTCCTCTAGATGTGTCCAGCAGTAGTAAACCCTGTAGTCATCAAAGCAAAAGGATACTGCTTTTAACTGATGGTGAGTTTTGATAGTTAATTCACACTGCAGGACTCTTTCATTTCAAGAGAAAACTCAATGTTATTTAAAAAAATAATCAGTGCATATACAGTATAAATCAAACCCACATCGTAGGTGTTATCATAGTACAGTAGGCAGAAGAAATAGCTGGGCTTTAAGACTTTTACGTGCCCCGTGGGTACACTTTACCTTAAGCAGGAACTTCCAATTCAACAGGAAAGATATTTTTATTACAATGTCCCACAGTTGAGATAAGCCAGTGGATTAATGTGGCATCAAGCATTTTTAAAAATGTGTCTGCGTTCCAGTGATAAGCAGGCAGTGAGTAAATAATACGGAGAACTTTTGTGACAGAAATGATCAAACTGGGAGCGTGAGGGACTCTCTGACCCAACATCTAGGAAAGAGAAACACTACATGGAATGGGATCAGTAATCTGATTACAACTCTGTAGTTGAATACTTTTAGGATGCCTCATGAACATGTTTGACATGAAAAAGGGCGTTTAAGATGATAAGATGAAACGTTAATGATCTGGGTAAAAGGATTCAGCAGGGAAAAGGAAATAGAATAGAAAAACAAATAGAAAAATAAGCCAGAAAATAGTAGAAATAATTAAATCATAAACAATAATAATAATAATAAATATAATAAATAATAAGAACAATAATGGTTAGATTTTGAGAA
>OOFE01049539.1:18052-30927 GCA_900323365.1 Monocentris japonica
GAGAAAGCACCTAATGTGGAATGGATTAAGAGAGGGGGTTTTAGCACTTATTCAGTATCTTATTGATTATTGGTGGTTTCATCAGATCATAACTATCAACACAGATCTTTAAATCAATAATGATTATTGTCTGAAAAGAGTCATTCCACTTCCTATGGCCGACAGGGATCTTGGTTCTTTATCATCATCTGTACTGGAAGAGTTGAGAAAAACGTGAGTCTCAGAGGTATTCATCAATCTGTTTCCTACAGCTTGTACAAGCATTAGTATCAAATTACTACAACCTGTCCTCATCTGCTGATTCCCCTAATGGTTCGTCGTCACTTCACTGTGATGTTGGCTGTCTGCAGCAGCGTCTGCCTCTCCTGCCTCTTCCCTTGTTCTCCCGAGCAGTTCACTCACTTCCCCGTGAATTAAATTGTTTCAAATGAAGAGCTGCCAACAGCTATTCACCGTGAGTGCCTCCTCCTTCCTTTTGAAAAACCTCTCACAAAACACAAAGGTGACCTCAGAGACTCGTGTATACCTCCAGGAGAAGAGAGCTGCAAGAAACAGAAACTGTCAAGGACTTCCACAGATGTTTCAAGTGTCACATGTTGGGCTAAAAGAACTTAGCTGCATGCCGGGCTTTTCCTCTATAACTTTTCCTGATTCAATATCAGTGCAAGGAGTTCAATGTGCAATGCATATAAACAACAGTTTGACCAATATGGGTTTTTCGAAGGCCGATATTTATCAATATCAATATTTTTAGACTGAAGTCACCCATAGCAAATGTTTATTTATTTATTTTTTACTTTAAAATCTTTAAATTAGATGATTTTCATGCCATAAATGTACATATTTATATTCATATACACATCTCAACGCAACTAAAAACACTGAAATCCAGACGAATTCGATTCTTTTAGCTGCTTGATGTAGGTGACCCACCACACTGACACAATGAAGAATGAATCAACTTAGAAAACTGTTTCAGTGTTTCAGTTCTGTTTCAAACAAAATGCACAGCTGCACCAGGGTGCCACTCGTGTCACTTTGAAAGTTGTGAAGTTGCAGGTTTTATGTGACGGGGGGTGGAGGGGAGGATTGTTCAATAATCTGTGATGGTATTATTGATTGAAATTTTCATGTACGCCCACTGGTACACCGCAAGGTAACGACTAAAAACACACCAGTTTCCAGGAAGTAAAAGTAATGGAATTTAATATAGGTACAAATTTAGTAAATTTGGGGGGATTTCAGGTGTACGCTATGATATGAAGAATTAGATAAGGTGAAAAATTCATTTCATTGAGACTTTAATAAACCAATATATCAGTCTAATTCTAATATAAAATTCCATTTACACCGAAGTGAGAAGGGAGCAGTTTAAAGTAGCCAGACGCCGCACCATTTTCAGTCTACTGCTGAGGTCAATGCTTGAGTGACGCAGCTGGACATGGATTAGGACAAGGCCCTCAGCAAATGCTTCGGCAATGATGTCCTTCAATATATCCAGTCAATGCCACCCAGGCTGAGCTGAATGGAGCTAGGTAGGGCAATAAGGAGTGACAGCGACAGGGAGACGAGTGCTGTCGCCTCATACTCAATCACTGTGAATTCATTTGGGGGAGATGGAGGAAGTCTAATCAGTCTCGCAGGATCACCCGTGGATCCTGTTCTATTCACAACAGCAGCATCTGCTCCAGCTGCATGAAGCATGGCACTCTCTGCAGCGTCGCTCTCGCTCTCACGGCGGAATGAGAAACCTTATCTGTGCCCTCTTTTCCTCTCGTTCCTGTCAAAACACTATGTAATTATGTTGAAAGTTCCAATTTCAGAGAAGAGGCCGATGTTTGTTTCTGTACTTCAAGTCCCAGCTGCTCTGCAAATGCCTTGTAAAACTTCTGAATTACCACCATAAATAATCCTTCAAATGATACTTAAAGTGCACAAGACCAAACCTTAGAAAATAGTTGAATGTTGCAGTTAGGGGTGAGTGCTGAAGACCAGTCTTGTCTTAATGTCTCGTGTCGGATTTCCACGTAATCTGTCTTGATCTTAGTCCTTTTCCTTCTCTTTCTGTGTTAGATCTTGTATTTCTGTCTGGTACCAAACACAAATAACGTCAAAACATTATGTGAAAATCAGAAGGAAGCATTCTCTCCACTGTTCTGTCTGCAAATGTTATATTCTGCATAAAAGCACGATTGTGTAGCGTAGCCGAAGCGATTGTGAAATATTTCCCCACAGATTTTGATTTTGGTCTGTGACTTGACCTGGACTTGACCCCCCCTTTGCTCATGGTCTTGTGTCAGACTCAACTAAGTCTGACTCTAATCACACAAAAGCTTTCTTTCTCTAGGTTTTGCACTGTAGCAATGTAGCATTCCCTTCAACCATCTTCAACATTTCATTTTTCTCATCTGAAACATCTTTTTTCCAGTCGTCTGTTGGAAGACGGATAGAGCAGAAACATTGTCAGTGTCTGTCAGTACCACCCGAGTTGGGTGAGTAGATTTCCACCAGAAAAAGTGGGCAATCATCTTGCGTGTGCCCATGTTATTTTTCACAGAGATAGTGTTTTGATTGCCTGGGTGAGGAAATGGTATTATTTACTCCAAAATTGCCGAGCTTGATCCGCATTGGGTGAACTAGCAAGCTGAGACTAAATGTTTTTTCTCTCTTCTGTGTCTCATGGCTCCCTTTTCCTCAGGAGTGAAGCGGCGCTCTTTACAGCTGAAGGACTGGAAGTCTACCGCCTCTCAGCCAGATGGTTATGTCAAAGAGCTTAGTGGGAATACTCAAACACAGCAGGGGTTTAACAACATGTCTCCTTAAATGAGCTCTTCATATCAGGATGAACTGGATTTCAGCGGTCCAAGGCCTCTTAGGACTGACCAACGACGGGAAAAAATGGAAGGCAGGAACAAAATTCGTCTGCTGTAAAACTGGGTTCTGTGTGTGCATTCGACTTGCCGTTCTGATTGGTGTTTTTCTATCAGAGGAACCTCTGTGGTCAACGCTGAATGCATGTGGATCAGTTTGGATGAATACACAAAGACAGATGAAAAGGAGCTGGAGGCACATCTCATAAGTGCAGCACGAGTCCTGATTGCAGCAACCATTGGAAATGAATCCAAGAATGGATTTGATGGTTTGCAAATCTTCAAGCTCAAATGAAAACTGGCTCAAAACTAAACCTGCTATATTGTGTTTGGCTTTTAATTGCAGTTCACTCTCAATTGAGCATTTCAGAGCAGTCTGGGAAGAAATCACTATAATCAAACGCCAAAACATGCTCAATGGAGCCGTGGCGTCAGAGGTTGAGCCATCTCCATCAGCCGAATCACTTTGGTAATCAATGTCAATAAGCTGGGGGCATTACGGGTACATCCTCCCTTCTTAACATCCTACCCTTAGACATCAAATAGCAATTCATTCCTAATATGTGTTAGAAATTGCCTAATTGCCACACATGCCCACTACTCTCAGTCGGCATTTGGTTTAAACATGGGATGAGTGAGTTAATGATGCTCGGTGCAGTGCAGCACACTGCCACGATTTGGCATGACCCAGACACTGTTCTTTAATTAAAACCCTGCGTACTGTACGCCATCATCATTACTGCTGGGAGAGTGAGGACTCGTCTGCTGCCACTGCTGGCTCCAGGATCATCAGTACTATTTTTGCTCTTCTGCTTCAGAAGCCTATTTCACAAGGAACAGATGGATCATCTTTCTGGTACCAAATCTTTGTGGACCCTATGCTTTAAATTTGATATTTGAAGAATATCTGACCACTGAATTTTTGTATGATATCAATACATATAAATGGCTTGACATTTATTCCTTCACTGTGTGCTGAACCATAATAATACACAACATTTTCATATAAACACATTTTTCTACTCTCTCTTGCTGATTGATATAACACAACAGTGATTCAACCTGTAGCCAGTTCATGAAAGCTTTTACATTTGCTCTTCTTAGCACCGAGCAGGCACCATTATGGCTGAACAGACAAAGGAAAGAGCGCCACCTGCAGAAACTCCAAGGAAATCCAAGGGAAAAAAAAGACAGTGTTTGATTGGCAGGTGATCTCTGGGAAGTGCAGTGCAGAAACACCACAGCGATGAACGCTTAGCACCAAAGACGTCGCCAGATTGGAAACAGCGAGGATCTCTCAGATTAACACTTTAAGATTTAATGTCAAGATTTCTAATAAAATATTGTCTATCATCTAAGAATGAAATATCACAGACAATGGGAGCTGATAAGAAGTAAGAATATTATTCAGGAGGATTTGCTGCCCTCTGAATCATGTCATTTACAAGTGAAAAGAGATGCTCATCCTTGATGGCCCTCTACAATACATCAAAAATCCTTAGAGAAGATTATCCTAATATGTGGAGGTACAGGAAGAGTTTCTAGTGGTGAAGGCCTCAGAGCTGTCACTCAACGGTATTCTCAGTTAAGATTAAAATTGGATTTTGAGCATGACATTGTACACAGGTTGTGTCTCTGTTCCAAGTGAATCTAAGGCCACATTTGTGTTCCTTTCATGCCCTGAGACCAGAGGCCTGGAAAGGACACCCTGGCTCCATCCCTGCTGCTCTCCTTTCCTTTCCCTTTGTAGCTGCATAAAGAAAAGTCTATCCACACTGTGAAATTTGAGATGCTACAAACAAAGTCGCTTGGCCTCCTTTCTTGGCACCATTTCCGCAAGATGAAAAGGAAAACAAAGGGGGGGATTAACTTTTCACAACAATTTAAACAGCAGTGCTCTCCGTCATATTTGATCTCATCCTTCGTCAGCATCAAAAAGCAGTTATTTTCATGTGAACAGAAGATGCTCAGATTTTATCTCGCCTCCTTGCTCATCTCTTTTCCTGCAAATGCTTTCTCTCCTGTTCAAAAAGCAGGTTAGGGTGGTTAGCAGTGTTTTTGATGGCGTGTCAGACGTGGTTAAAATCATATAATATTAATAACATATGCTAGTGGGTGGATGTTTTAATTCAAAACACCTCACCGTCACCACGAGTGCTCACAGTTTTAGAAGGGGTGGCTGCAGTGACAGTCAATTGCCTGTTTGTTCCTTGCTCTACCCATTTAGCCACGCAGGACCACACAATTAAACACAATTTGAACACATGGGAAAACACAAGGAGAGCTTGGTTTAGTTTAACTTGCAAGTGAGGCATTCACAATGTGAAGCTGTTTACTGTCTGGCAAGACAAATGAAGTTCAAAGATTTTGCCCAGGTTTGCAGCATGCAAAAACACCAGTAGGAGATCTGTCCTATTGGTTATCAGGGAAGGAATCACAATTTCCTACCAGTGATATGGTATTTATTACAGCCAAATACAGCAGAGATATCAATGACTTTTGATATAGCGTGTTTCGCCTAGAGATAAGCATTCGTTGGTCATGCCTTTCTGCACTCACGATCATGTTATCAAGCAAATGCACACAGAGATTATAAGCTAACATACATTCTAGGCTCTGACAGGCCCATTGAGGCCCTTTTTGCATCCCGAGAACTGTCACTTTAATAGACAAATGGAGACCCTCCGTGCACAGGGAATGCACGTGCAGCCAGGCAACTGCATGTCAGCTTACACATATGTGGCATTCAGGAAATTGCCAAACACTGATTGATGCGGTCTCCATTTTTCAGCGTGGGCCCAGGAATAATTAGAGGAAATATTTCCTCTGCACGCCCACAGCCTGTTCTGTGTCTCCAGCCGAATGACAGGGAAGGAGTCTATAAAAACTCAAGTGGCCTGAGAGGGTGCTGTTTGCCTGATGCACCCTGGAAATGCACAAGAGGGAATAATTGGACCCAGCTAGCTGTGAATTGGGCTTCAGCATATTTTGTGCAACAGTGTTGAATTCTGATTGACTGGTGCCAGATTGCCTAAGATACATGCCTTGGGCCCTTAAATACATTATATAGTGCATGTTGGCCTTTAGTAATTATGGTTCGTGGTCTATATTGAGATGTCTCCCTGGAATCGATGAATGACTGCATACTGGTCCAGTCTCAGAAAAAAGGGGAAATGTACGTGGAGAGTCAGCAATCAATCTCCAACATTGGCTGTCCTGGTAAACAGAAGTGATGACTCTAGCTAATGTTTCTTTTCCTTCCTGTCTATTGAAAATCATAATCAACACATAAATGAATGAAATCAGAGAGAACATGATTTTTTTTTCTGTATTCTGGAATTACTTTTTCAAGAAGTTGGTTTGTAGTTATCACGTGATTTTGGACACTGAAAGCTAACGAAATTATACCAAATGTTGCTTCAAAAGTATATGTCATCTTGAAAGAAGCTTCACAAATTCATCATTTAAAGGGGAGATAATATCAACTCAGATATGGTACAGTTATAACTCCTAATCGCCAGTTGAGTTGAGGGAGACAGAACATACTACAAATCTCTCTGAGCCATATCTCTCCACTTTTCATAATGATAATTCAAAATATATTGTGAAGTAAAGATGATAAATCTTTTGACATATAAGTCAAAGCCATAATTTGTCAGGGGGTAGATGTGACGTGCCCAGAAAAATAGCATAGGTCAAGACCACAATGTTCACAATGCAGATGATTGTGTAGCATGAAATCCCAAGCAGCTTGACGCTTGATGCCAATCACAAATGGGAGCCCCAAAGCCAAGTCTGCAGTGTGTCAATATGAATCCCACTGAGAAATTCTATGTTGATTCGCTGTTTAAATTGTTTAGCATCGAGGCTAAAATGAGGCTACATAGAGTTTAAAAGTGACAATGCCAGGTTATATGAGCGATAAACCATAGAAAAACATTGACACTGAAAAGACGACTAGTGCCCAGTGGGATGATTCACTAGAAAGCCTAGCCCTGCAACTCCTGTTGTTGTAATAAATGAATTGCTCTAATAAGTTAGTAAAATAGCTTTTTGATCAAGGTACTCTTGTTCTGAAAACATGTGAGGGTTTTTTTGAGTTGCTGCAGTCAGCTAGCCATGCTGTCCAGATCAACTGAATGTTCCCTATCAGCTTTAGTAATATGATTGAATCTGATGAAATGAAAAATTAAATTTAACTTGTGCTGAATTCAGGAAAAGTTTTCATTTCATTCCTCATATTACAGCAGGACATGCAGGAAATGAAGAAAGAGAAAGAAAATGCTGACTTTGACATTACAAAGGAAAAATGTAACTCAGTTATTGTATGTTCAGCGGAGTCTAAAATATACATTTATTTTGGATAAAGAACAGTTATATGTCAAATCCATGTAATGACGTGAGATCGATTATGGCACCAAACTGAGCTCTGCGTAAGAAACTGTTGTGTCCAATGACCCGAGAGGGAGCCGCTCGAAGAGGAAATTAAGCCTCTCTGGGCTCATCGGGAAGGGAAGGATGTATCGTCAGCGTTGGGGAAATTACTCCAAACTACTAACTACTTCACAAGGAAAGAAGTTAAATTACATTTAACTACTCTTAAAATAATGCTGTTAGTGAAACTATCACTGCTTTGAAAAGATAATTCAGCTGCATCCACAGTATATTGCAGAAAATTGTTAGTTTGTTTGCAGGAGTGTTGATTTCTCCCAATTTCAGCTTGTTTTTATCATGATCTCCCATAAGCCTGTTCTGCAGGTCTGTATGCCAACGGCAACCTGGTTGGCCTAGCGGCAGGTTGGCAGGTTGGCCTAACAGTTAGAGAGGCCAACCCATCACTAGAGAGTGGTTGGTTTGATCCCCAGCACCACCAGGAGGGGGTGATTGGAAAAATGGCTAGTATCACAGCTATGGTGCCCACCAACACTGCCAAAGTACCCTTGAGCAAGGCACTGAACCCCAAAACTGCTCTAGGTGCACTGTGCCTGTGCTCTGTCCTCTGACCTATATTGCATGTGTGTGGGGTGATATGTGTGTATCTAGTCAGGGGTGTGCAAAAAAAGAATTTCCCCTCTGGGGATCAATAAAGTATGCTTTCTTTCTTTTCTAAATCAGGAGAAACACACCTGTATTGCATGTGTTATTTTGAAATACAAGCCAATTTCTTCTCAGTGGCAATAGCTTGGACCAGACAGCAGTGAAATATCCCCAACTAAAACTGAAAGTGATTAACAAGGAGTGAAAACAAAACAGCACACAGAAAATGTCCATTTAAAAAAGCAATGGCTATATAAGGCCATAAAATTACACGTGGGGATACCAGCCTATAATTTAAGTGGAGAAACGGCGGCAAGTGTCATTGCAGGAATGGAAGGGAAAAATGCAAGGCGTACCACACTCTTAATTGTTAAGGAAAAATCTAATTTGTAGTTAACTATCTAAAGCGCTGAAAGATAATATAAAATACTAAGATTGGAATTAGAGTCAGTGGTTGAGGTGCATATTACTTAACTACTTCCAAACACTGGGTTTTGTGACAGTCAACAAATATGAACTCACATAGCAAAGTGATGTTTGACTGATGTTGTCTTTGCACCATCACAGAGATGTTTCTATGGCTGTAGCGTATCAGCTCTTTTACAAACGTCCACAGGAGCAGACCCTGACAAGCTCTCTTAAAACCGCTGATCTATTGCTTTTACATAGGAATAGATGTCTGCTCCTGGCCGCAGAGAATACTACATCTTATTGGAGCTGGAAAATAAGCAATTTTCTACTTGGCTTAGGGCCTCCTCCATAGGAAGCATGGATATATGTGACCTCTGCTTGACAGTTTTGCTGATGTGCCTGCTGATGCTGGCATGTATAAATGAATCTCAATTTCCTTTATTAATTTCAAATGTCACGATAAATTTGAAGTGGACCTGACCCAACATTTCAGCTTGCCACCATACAAGAGGAGGTGACTCCCTCAGATTCACTCTCACAACAGCACACACATTTTATAGTACACATTGAAACTATGGACTTTAACATTGTGAGAAAAGGGTGCTTTTGTCACATTGAACTGTACAGATAATGCTAATATATGATGCTAATGCTAATAACTAATAAACACCATAATGAACATATTTCAATAACATATTTTTTTAACATATGTTTTGGGCATTTATTTGATTGTTGACGGTGGAGATAGACCCGATTTGAAGCTAGGACATCACAGTTACATGCCTTAGCCAACAGGGTTTACAAAGAACTTTAAAGAAAAACAATTGAAACTAAGGCATAGTAGTAGTGAATATGGATTAAATAAAAGGAGTACGGGAATTAAAGAGAAGGGCATAAAACATACAATTCAATTTTCAGTAGCCTAAAGGTTGGAGAAGTCACCCTGTATGGACGGAAATTGGAGGATTTGAATCCCTGGAATGGCTCGGTGGCAAAATTGAATAGGTCTCCCCTTGACTACTGTTAAGATGCCCTTGAGCAAGGCACTCAAGACTTAACTGCCCCGGTGTGACTGCTCAGCGGCTAACACCTGAAAACATTGCAAGGCAAATATGTAAAAGTCTATGGGGGCCCTGATGGCAAAAGCCTTCACACTGATGCTGCACACACTCCACCAGCAACCTCTGTCGTTTGACACAGCTGGCTTCTTTTTGTCATTATTTTCAAAGAATAGCTATTGTGTATTCCTGACAGTGCTGAAAGCTTAGAATTTTTTGCCAAGAGTTACATGTTAAAATACAGTTCATCTTCTGGCAAAATAGCACTGCCCTTCAGATGGGTTGTCATTAGTCACTTTGCAACATCAGTCGCCACAACCGGTGCCTCTTCCAAGCATCTCTTAGTAGCTTGAAAAGAGTCTTGAGTCTAGACTGCAGAACAACCTGAAGGGTCCAGCCATGCTCCAGTTGATGGGCGGTTACAATGCCTGCAGTGCAGCCTGGAGCCAGAAGCAGCCATAATTGAAAGGTGATTAGTAAATTGTGAAACTAATGGGAAATCCAAGCCTGCAAGCTTGGAGTCAATATTAGACTCAGAGTAAGCACAACTGAAGCCCCTTTGGACCGGTGAAAAATGTAGCTTTTCACATAAAGCTCCAAAGAAATCTCTGGCCCAGGCAGATTTCTATTGTTGTCTAAACAGGCAGAATCTGTCTTTGAATCTAGCGTTGGCCCGCTTCATCCTGAGGCAGCTGGCCAAAACTAGTTTTGAAGCCAGATTTTATGTGTTTCTATGAAGCTAGATGTGAAGAGATACATTTTTCACTTATGTACATAGGGCCAAGACCACCACCAACCAGCCCCTTACAAACAAACAGAAAGTGATCTCAGAATAACCTCCCACGTGACACCCACTGGCATATTCAGCCTGCCAGAGCCTGTATGGCCCAGCAGAGCAGGGGAATAACTTTATCTGAAATATGATGGCATCTGTCTCTCAAGCAGCAGACTCCTCATTACAGGCAGTTTCTTTGACTGGTTGTTCAGGCATCAGCTGTCACAGTTCATCAACCATGCCAAGGTAGGGGCAAAATAAGCAGCTGCCATAACTCTCCTGAGCCACAAAGGAGCCGTGTGGAGATAAATGCTGGGCCACAGTATTCTGGAGACGCTCCAGAACCTAGGTTTCTCTGTAATATAACCCCGTATTTAAACTGGATTCACGTCAACAAACTATATTCTAATTGTCATTTAGGAAATTCAGAAAACTGTTGAACATAAAGTGTTAATACACAAACAGACTGTTCCTATATAACCAGGCATACTTAGCCTTAATACAATATATCGCCTCAGAATTAGCTGCACTCCTAGGGTTGTATCTGCTGAGGACATGTGGCCCTCCAGAAAGAATGAGAGGGTTGGTTTGAGAAATCAACTAAGGGAATTGTTGCAGTCTGACGGATCATCTGCACTAACCCATCTATGACAGATTTTGACCAATGTGAGGTAGAGACCTGCAGGCGTCATCAACATCGATTCCACAAGGTGGCCCTTCTCCAGCAGACTTGCCCCATGAACGCTCCCTGGTGATCCCCGCAGCATATTCCAAGAGCAGTGAGAGGAAAAGCCGAGGCTTTGCTCAGATGCCGGAGTGAGAGTCAGTGGTCAGGCAGAAAGATGGTGCTAAGGGGTGGTCATAATCCCCCTAAATCCCTGGAAGGTTGTACACCTGACCCAATGGCACTGAAAAGAAATTAGTTCCCTGCACTGTAACAATTTCTTATGGAGCTTCCAACTTGAGAGGGAGCCGCTCTAAGTCTCTGTCTACTTTTTCTTGCTGTTTCTTATCACCTCCAAAAGGAGCCCTGCGGATACCAGGAGGAATAATCACAAATAACAAGAACGCCCTTGATCCCTGTCTGACCCCCCTCTGGAGACTGGCACACTCTGCTCCTCTGTATTCTTACCTTGATACTCTCAGCCTGCTCAAGGATATGGACATTACCTTATCCCACTCCTCCAGGTGTTTTGATGCATTGCTGCATTGGAGAGTTCCCTGGCAATGACTCTGTCTTCATCACAGCTACAGCCTTTGACTGGGTGAGTGGTCAGAGTACCAAAGGAGAGGGTGCCAGGATGATCTGATTCCATTACTCCGTTTTTCTCATGTGGTAAGCAGCAGATCATATGTGTAAAAGTCTAAAAACCAAAATAAAAAAAAAGCGAGAAAAACAAATCTTTATCTCTCAACCTGCCAAGGACGCGGACAGGTAAAATAGGTTTGATAAATGAGTCTTCATCAGGAGCTCCATGGGTGCAGCGTTGACTTCATTTCAAAACCCCTACCAAAAGTTCTTTGTGATGATGTCACAGGCTATATGAGCCCTGTGATAACCTCTTGTGTTTCCAATAAAAACATCAAGCGTTTAAATGAGTGTAGACCACTTAAGTTTCGAACCAGTGATTTGTTTCCATAATAACATACTCTAAAGCCAAAACAAATCCGCAGACAGGCCTGTCAGGCTGGTGGCTCCGGATAAAATGTGGTGTTTACCGAGATGGATCCCATGGGAGCTTTTCAGAAAACTAATCTACAACTCTTGATACTATCCAAGAGTTTGGAATCAGTTTAAATATGATTGATTCTCCTGGAAAACATAAACTGGAGCACTGAGCTAAGCGCAGGAAATAAGAGAGAAAACAAACAAAAGTCTTTCAAGGGAGAAAATTGACTGATAATAGTTATGCCCAGTCTGGTCAGTTATGGGGTTTTCTAAACACGTAACCGACTACTCACTCAAAGCGATATTCCTGTAACACCACAAATAGTTTCACATACAAAACATTCATGAAAAAGCTTCCTAGATCTCTGGAAAACATCAATCCATCCTCATTCAACCCAGAAATGCTTGAATGGAGCACAGCATTAAAAAAAACACATGAGATATTGCACCTACACCTGTGATACCACAAGTAAGTGTAAGTTTCCTCAAGATATTAAACTTTTTTTTAATCAAGCAAATTCCAAAGTAGAGAATAATGAATGTGGAGGGCAGCTGAGAGCATATTTTTACCCCATTAAACATGTATAAACCCAACTTGTCAAAGGATAATCAACCAGCCAGCTGTCTTGCTCCCCCTAATCCTCACCCCCACCCATCCTCTCGGTGATTGTGCAAAAATCTCCAAAAAGGCCGTATTAATGTTAAAAATGAAAAGGTCAACCACTCCCCTCAGTTGTACCCTCTTTAAGCCTGAGTGGATAAATTATCCCCAATGAGAGACAATGGAGGCCTTCTCACGGGGATCTGTGTGTGAAGGGGTGTGTCGGTTGGCAGCATGATGTGGAGAAGGGCTGCTGTGCTGGCCTCTACGTGCTCACTCTCAGGGCCACTTATCAAGTCTGATCTATCCAAGCCTGCGTGGAACAATCTAGAAAGGTCACTCTCAGCTGGTCCCCCTGCCCAGCAGTCAGCCTGTGCAGAGGAACAGCAGCCACCAACTGTGCCAGGGGAGAGCAGCTTTGTCACCTGGTGGCCGGGGGGTGGGGGGGGGGGGG
>OOFE01049539.1:30947-51965 GCA_900323365.1 Monocentris japonica
GGGGGGGGGGCTGCCGTCTGATTCAAATCAGCTTTGCAAGTCTGAACAGAGAGCAGGCAAAGATGTATTCGATACTTCCTTGGCTGTGAACATGCCTTTCTTTAATGGTCCCATTGCTACAGACTTTACAGAATCTTTACAGAGTTTAAGGCAGTCTTTTCGGTGGAGCTCTTTGATGCACAGTGTTAGCCTATTGGGTGTTCAGCTGCTGCACGCTGCAGAAACAGCCCCTCAGACTAATACTAATTAGCCTATGGGATTATTTTTCAGGTGATGTATTTCATCTGTCAAATAAATTCTGCATAAGTGAATGGAGCATTTAGATAAAGTTAAAATGATTTAGCAAAATGACTGCACAGCGGTCCCCAGCGTCTACAATGTTTACTTGTCAGGGTGCAGCAGTGGGAGTTGCTCCACTTATAGAAAATGATTCGGGTGAATATGTGCAAACAGTGGTCTTTTTTTCCTCCACTCTAATTAAACAATGTAAGTCTTATTGGGGACAGAGATATCCATAATGCCAACCTGAGAGCTCGTGGCACTTAAAAGCCATAAACACATGACAAATGTTCATCAGCTGCGCGAGTGCTGTATCATCAATCATATGACTTATTGGAGGAAACAGATTATTTCCTGTGTAAGAGAGTGCTGATGCTGACACAAGGATATTAATGAATGCATTCTAATTGTGAGAAATCTCTGCGTATAGTGGTACAGCTGAAATACACCGCTCTTATATAACTCGAGAAAAAGAGGTAACAGTGACAGATCACTATCAGGCTCATCCAAAAGGGAAGGCTCCTGTGGGAAGTACAACAGCAACACCCTGTGGCGATGAGGCAACATAACATACAGACATCAGACTCAGAGTATCGGGATTTACACTACACCCCTGATGTATCCTTGTCAGGATCCCCCAAATGCACCCCGTTATGACAGCTCCATTTTGTCCCCTCATGGTCATATTAAATGTTGTCCCCAACTGGAAAAAGTCACTTTGGTATGCAGGATATGATTCATCTTTATCACTTCCATCAGGTGAATGCATGTTGCCTGGTGACACCACATGGCTGCAAGGACACCGCTGTGCAAGCGATGAAAGTCACTTGTGTAGAAAGAGAGTTTAGCACTTGTGACTATTCAGAGATTCAGGCAGCAGACAGTAAACAAACACGCAACCTCCTGTTGACCACGGGTCCCCAACCATATGCCAGGACAGGTAGCCATCAAAAAAAAAAAAACCTGCCAGGTGAGACTGTTTTAATCACCTTTGAAATGAGTGATTATAATAATTATTTCAGGGTAGAGGGATGGCTCTTGCTATTAACAACCCTCTGTTCAATATCACAACAAATTAGTACATGCTCATTAGTATGAGTTGTGCTTGCCTGGTGGTTTGCAAAGCATCCATTGGGAGCCTGCTTTATTACTCCCTTTGAGTAGAGCATGTAATTAGCATTCATCAAATACTGTGTTTATATAACATCCTCACAAATATAAATTTAATATTACATAATCATTACTTGCCTGATCCTAATCGAGGAGGGTCTTGCTTGCAAGGCTAAATTGGTACATGAAAGGTCAGCAGAACTGGAGGAAAAAGAGATCCAAGGCACCCCAAAAAAAAAGGTTTAAAAGCATCTATTCTATGATGCCAACACATTTTGGTGTCATGGCCTTTATCAGGGTAAGGGCCAGGGGTATTGAAGGCCTTCATCAGGGTTAGGGCCGGGGGTACGGACCCTGATGAAGGCCATGGGGCCGAAACGTGTTGATAATGAACAGCCAAATACTTACTTACTTACTCTGAATTGGGAACTCCACTGAGAAAGAAGACAAAGCAGCTCCAAACCAACAATTTAGACAATTTAGACAACACATGCCGTGATGGTACATACCTCAGTGCTTGTGTTGGAGTTTGTGTGTGTGTGTAGCACCTGGAATCTATTGCTCAGTGTCCAGCTGCCAAGTTCAGCCAATTGACTGTTAATGGAAAAAAAAGAAAAGACAATAGTACCTGGAATTTGATAAAATCATTTAATTATAATAATAGAAGAGGGGGTAAACACAACTCACTAGAGGCAGAGTGGGCTTTCCAACCCTTGGGACTGGCCCCAATTTGGGTCTCCTGAAAGACTGCCAGAAGGGAGTCCTTGGGAAAATCCTAGCAAGCTAGGGATGAGAGTCAGAAAGGAAAAGTTGCCTTCATACTCATACCATAGACATCAACACTGTCATGAAAACAACAGCTTTCAATGTTTCCAAAAAAAAAAAAAAGGCTGGAGATCCGTGAGGTAGTGCAGAGGGACTGAATTGCAGTGAGCACTCACTTCCTGATGGAGCTGCTCCTGCGGAGAATAAAGATACACACCTAGCAAGCTAGCTAGACGAGTTGTCAAAAAGTTATGTCTGCCTGTCAAGCGGATAAAGAAAAGAGTATTTTGGGAAATGGACGTTGTTTTTCAGTTTTCTGTCCATGAATAGTAGAAAATAGCCCCATGTCCAGAGAGCCGGCGCTGGTGAACAGTCAACTGCGAAGGGTTGGATTGATGAAGCTAATAAGTCTCAGTTAGCAAACGTTAGCAACCAGGCCAGCCAGCTAACGTAAGCTGGCTAGCTAATATACTCTAGGCCTCGGGTGCATTTTTATTTGCATTCGTGATATGGTATTATTACATTGCTTTAAATCGTGGCCAACTATAGCGAGTAATTATTTTATATAACGTACCTCGAAATGTGTCACAAGCTAACTTTTAGTTTTTCTGTGACAGCTTTTTTCTTTAGCAAGCGCAGTAACGTTGGCTACAGTTAGCTTAGCTACGCGGTTAGCCAGTTAGCTAATTTCACCATATCAGCTGAGTGAAGGCTGCGCGAGCTTCTGTGGTAGTTTGACAGTTAACGGTGGTGATACAATAGCATAACTAACCTAGTTGTGCTAAGTTTCAAAGTAGTTTGTATGTTAGTTAGCTATGTCCGTGGGTAACGATAGTTATGTGATTGTGCTACTATGTTTATACAGATTTCAAGCAAGTCGTTGACTGCGCCTTCCCGTGCTAGCTGTGATTTAATGTACATTTTCATTTTTTGTCTTTATTTTATTTTAGTTTACCTTTAGTAAGTTACTTGCTGACGTTAGCTAGTAATGTCTCTAGCGTTACCATCCGCCGAAATGCTCGAAACCCCTCCTGGATATCCCTTTGAAGAAATCGACTATGTAAACATCGAAGTTGAGGAGGTAGGTTTTGTTATTGTCGTCTATCTTCTGATATTGACAGGAGTGAGTAAAATTATCTACTATCCATTACTGGACTTGGGGAAAAAAAGCGGCCTATACTTACTAGCAACTTACCTTTTCATTTTCAGGTGGTGGGGAGAGGAGCTTTTGGGGTTGTTTGCAAAGCCAAATGGAGAGGCAAAGATGTTGCAATCAAGACCATTGAAAGTGAATCTGAAAGGAAAGCCTTTATTGTTGAGGTATATTTGTTATTGTTGTCCTTTTGAAATACACTTGTTAAATTGTGAGACGAGGTCTTTTGGTCTGTGTGTGTCCAACTCTGAACTAGGCCCATTCAGTCACAGTAATGCTAGCTCCTCATAATCAATGTAATCCATCTGTACTTGAGGCAAAGGTGACATAGCATTTGGATACTAAAGGTACTGTGCAGTATGCTGATAAAATTGTGCTTTCCCCATTGCCCTTAGCTTCGGCAGCTTTCACGAGTGAATCACCCCAACATTGTGAAGTTGTATGGCTCCTGCAATAATCCAGTAAGTTAATGGCGTTGTTGCTGTAGTGGTTATTTGCCCAAACAATTCTGGTAATAGGTTGTTTTCTCCAACTGCGCTACATTGATGATCTGATTCAGCGGTGGTGATGTGTCTCCATATAACCTATCTCTAGTACGCCTGCTGCAATCTGCCTGGTTGTATCTATTTGTTTTATCCTGCAGTGAGACTTTCTTCTAAAAGTTTCTTTCTCCAACCAGGTCTGTCTGGTGATGGAATATGCTGAAGGCGGGTCATTGTACAATGGTGAGTCTACATGTTGATGTCCCAAAAAAACATACCTATTGTATTTCAAATGACAGATATTGTGCCTACGTAGCCACTTGTGAATCAAAAAACATTTCAGCATTTCTTTATTATCTAGTCCTTGCACAGTGACATGTACTACAGCCTTGTTTGTCCCTGCCTCAAACATCCAAACAAACCTGTTTAGTCATACGGTGCAAATTAAAAAATACATACATCTATGCCAAAATCTTAATGAAAGAGATGCACCACCGTTTTGGGGAAGTGATCTCAATTTACCATTGTGCAAGGAGAAGATAGGTAGCTGTCTCACCTCCAGCTGTCCAGTAATTATTTAATTCACTAGGATGTACCACCATAGCACATAGTGTATATTTGGAGGATAGTACAAGCTAGCGTAACATCTGAAAACTGTTATCATGCATACTGTAAGTACTAGATACAGTGGTGAAAGTGATACCTCATATTGCATAGTTGTGAGTTTATAAGTACATAATTCCTAAAAGTTGTCATACTTCTACATTTCCTTGTTTGCACATGCAATTAGAGGCATTTCAACTGCAAATGAAACCATGCAGGTGATTTTGCAATATGTGTGCTTCATATTTGGAATAGGCCTTGTACTGGTATTTTAATACTCCCAATTTTCTGAACACGTCCCTGATTCAAACAACCTCTTTTCCCAAGTGGTTTGGATTAGCAAGTTTTTGCTGTACCCGCACATCATCCTAGAATAAGGAACTTTCTGCTGTGCTTTAGACTTCACAATTACCTTTCCTCCCTTGTTACTGAATCTCTATCAAAGTTACTCATGGGAGCTATGTTACCATAACTTTGATGTTATTCAGTTCAGTTGTGAATACAATTCTTGAATGATCTATTCTAGTCTTACCCTCCTAGAATTTATCTTGTCACAGGCTAGGTAGCAAGTCGTTAAACATATATTTTAGCCCTCTGTGTGCAGGTGTTTTTGTATGTACGTGTGACAGTATGGCTGTGCTGTAAATTCACTACAGGGCCTAGGTTTCTGTTTGGATCCTCCTTTGTTATTTCTGTGTTTCTGGTGATGTCTGTGGTCGTGGTCGTGACTGTGCTCTCTTGTCCACAGTGCTGCATGGTGCTGAACCCCTTCCCTATTACACTGCCTCCCATGCCATGAGCTGGTGTTTACAATGTTCCCAGGGCGTGGCCTATCTCCATGGCATGAAACCAAAGGCTCTCATTCACAGGGACCTCAAGCCACCCAAGTATGCTCCTCCTCACCTCTCACTATCTTCTCTCCTGTTTTGCTGTGTGGACAACGTGCCTTGTGTTCCCCTTTTAATGTGTTTTCATTCACCAATACATGATTTGGCTTATGTCGCACAGCAAATGATATAATTTTAATTTGGTCAGGCTATCTAGTGTTATGAACCAGTACTTCTCTTGAGTCACGCTGCAGTCATCTGGAGCGTGGTTGCTCGTCCACTGTGCCCTCCTGTTTCATTTGTGTATGTTCCATGTTGACAAGTGAGGAAGGCTGTTTTACATAGTGGTACTGATGGATGTGTGGTGCAGTTCAGGCCCCAGAGGTTGTTTATTGGGCTCTGGCGAAAAGAAAGCCCCTGGCAGGACTCTGGGAATGACCAGCTGGCCCATTTCCTAGAGAACTGTTGTGGAGTTTCTAGGAATAACTAGGTCATCAATCTGACAAGTTGCCTCCTCTGGGCTATTATACTTTGGGTTATTTTTTCTTTCCCCCGAGGTGTTTGTTTAGCCTGTGCTTTCACTTCCATTCCTTGCAGTAATGTCCATTGTACAGACTGATACATAATGCTACTTAAGATACATAGATATCATGAAATTACAATTATAGTCAATGATAGAAGCTCATCACGTGCACATTCCTTTTCACTAAAACTGGTTGGGGGTATTCAAGATTTTAATTTAAAAAATCTACGTGTAAATTTGAAAATTCTGATACTTTCCATAACATATAAAGAAGGTGTAAATGTTTATGACGCTGCAGAGCTCAAGGTTTCTAATTTCTGCTTTTTGTTTGTTTGTTGTTTACTTGACATCAAAATACTAATATAAATCACAAAGTATATTTCTTTGAATTCACTTTCAATTTCAAAAGTTTTGAATAATCAGCCAACTAGCACTAGAAGCAAAATGAATGGGCCTTTCTGATGTGTAATTACATTAGATTATAGCCTGCCGATTTTGTGTCTTGGATATCACTTACATTTTCAACACATTAATATGATATGATGGCCTGTACCTTGCACCTGTAGTTCATATTGTGTTTTTAATCCACGAACAACTCAAAGATTTTTTTTTTTTTTTTTAATCCGTCCTTTCAAGTTTAGAGAGTTGTCAGCATATTGTGGGTTTGTTTTATTTTTTGCTTTGTTTGTCTCAGTCTACTTCTAGTGGCAGGCGGCACCGTGCTGAAGATATGTGACTTTGGAACAGCATGCGACATTCAGACCCACATGACCAACAACAAAGGAAGTGCAGCATGGATGGCCCCAGAGGTATTTGAAGGCAAGTAAGAGTGGCATCTCAAGTATTTGAAATGCTTCGGCTACCTTGTTGTTTTTTGTAACTGATAAGTCAATATATGCATCCTGTTATTGGTTTGTTTCATTTACAGGCATTTTCATACAACCACCACCATCCAATAAAACGTATCACCCATTCGTATGCAGCCTTTCTAACTCCCAACTTTGCTTTGTCACCTTTCACCTTAATTGCAGCTTAGCGCTCCCAGCATTGAGACATGAATTCTTGATTCATCATCAGCCTTACTCTCCTGCCTTATTGATGGTACTCTCCCAAGCATAGTGAGAAGATGAATGGAGTGATGCTAGTGGCTTTATTTCCCTCGAGAGACCACAGTGTAGAATTTGTGTTCTCATTCAGCCAGTAGCCTAATGTACTTATACATTATGAGACATGTTCTTGGCGAGGGGGATCAGGAGGAAGCGGTAGTCATTATCTTGTTTTTGGAGGGGAGTTACAAGACTCCTGTCCAATTAAACAACTCACATTTGCCCCCGCAATGAACTCCTTACAACTAATTTGCATCAGTGTGAAATGCTATCAAAATGCCTCAGCGCAGCAACTTTAAAATAGGTGTGTGTGTGGTGTGCACTTTAATTCTGCAATAATAGGCGCAGTAATTAAGCAACTCAGGAGCCGTTCCTTGGTGAAATTGCTCCCTTCTTATTTTCATCCTCCTCCTCTCTGGAAGTGCAGATGAGATAAAAGCTCCTGTGCTTTCCCAGCCACATCCCTGCTCTCATCTCAAATGTGCCACAGAGAATTACTTTCATCAGTCAATCAGCTATGTCAAAATGAGCCTTTTTCCTCCATTTGAAAGGACCTAAGTGTTGCTATGGGTTCCTCTGTACTTTCAGGCAGCAATTACAGTGAGAAGTGTGATGTGTTCAGCTGGGGGATCATTCTCTGGGAGGTGATCACTCGCAGGAAGCCCTTTGATGAAATTGGAGGACCAGCCTTTCGCATTATGTGGGCTGTGCACAACGGTGAGTCTGGCACGGTGGGAAAGGGGAGGGGGCAAGAAGCAAAAGATTGTGTGTTGGGTGCACAAACACCATGTCTACATGTCAGTCACCATGTACCCATGGCGGTGGCTGCCCAGCTAGGCCTGCTGGGAGAGTAAATGAGTTAAGAGCCTGGTAGAAGAGGGCAATTAAAAGACATGTTCACCTGTGTAGCGCTCCCTGCAGTTTCTCCCAATACAGAGACAAATGGAGGAGAATACTAATGGGACTCTCATAATACCCGGGGACATAGGTTTAATATGCTGCACTACTGAATCTGCCTCGCTGACTCATTACTAGCTCTAGCGCCAAGAGACCTGGGATTTAGCATGAATTAGCAATACTTTTATTACCTTGCGTGTATGATGCCCAAAGTTGCTCCAGTTGCTGTGATTATGTCTGATCGGTTATTGGTGTTTATGCTCAGGCACAAGACCACCTCTAATCAAGAACCTGCCCAAGCCCATTGAGAGCCTGATGACACGCTGCTGGTCCAAAGACCCCTCTCAGCGGCCTTCTATGGAGGAGATAGTAAAGATCATGACTCATCTAATGAAGGTAATCCTTCCACACACGCCACCTATCCTCTGTAAGGGGTTCATTAAAATGGAGTGATGGACCATATAAACCTAAAGACTAATTCTATAACACTCTACAAAAAACAATACAATAAAGAGGCAGAATTCTTAAAACACAGCAGAATGTGAAGTGAATTGGAACTGAATAAAAAATTTAAAAAAGTCATAGACGTACACATAGATGTTTTAATACAACACCATATAGTCATCTTATCCTGAGGGTAGGGAACTGAACCAGTTAAGAGCTGTAGGATTGATATACATGACTTTTGGCTTATCAATATCTAAGAGCTTAACTCCCCGATTTAGATGTCCCAGATACATTTTTGAGATGTGAGAAAAATCCCCATGCCGAGTCGGTGCACGTGGCCATCACCGAAGCTCATTTAAGTTTGATTGGATCAGAGAGGCAGTCTGACCCCGTCATTCAGCCGTCTCAGACGTTTTCAAACATGTTTGATTTTGTCTGCAATGCTCTTGTAATGTAATATTTGTTAGAGAGGGTTTGAGAACCAAACCAATGAGAAAATTAATATTTAAAAATGAGTGGTTATGTAATGGTATTCTCAGACAATACTACATGCACAATATGTACATCAAACAATGCACACTCTATAATTGATCTCCTATTACCTCCAAGAGACAACCCACGCTGCCCATGTCTCCCCAACTCGTCTCGCCTCCAAATTCGGCGTCAAGCCCTCCTCTTTTTCGGCACAAATGAGACCACACACAGTCAGTGCTACGAGCTGCTCTTCCTCCTCAAGCTCCATGAGCACAATCATGCGAAAAACAAATTCACATGTGTCGCGTGTGTTTGCATGAGACAGCGGGGTATCGAGATCCCTCACCACCATCCAAATTATGAATCTTGTAATGTGTGACCCCCCGTCTGTGCAATGTCGTTTAGTGTGCAATTACTACGACAGCAAGACAGGAAACTGCAAGAAAGGCCATTTAATGTGAGTGGTACAGCTTAATGTCGCTTTCTAGGATTGGTTGCTGAACTTGAGTTGCATCATCCATTACACCGCGCTATGACTTACGATGATGGTGTTCCACATTGCTCCACTTTACAAAGCTAGATGAGACATGGCTGACTGCAAATGAACTGATAAGCACTTAATAGAGCCAAGTTAATGAGGAAGGTGAAATGATGCTGAAAAGTGATTTAAGTTAAATATAAATTATAACGCTAATAATAATGCTAACAGAGACATACAGTTGTTTTTATATCTCAGTGTTTTATTCATTGCTATTTTAAGAATCATTAAGGAATAAAAATGATAAATTGGAACTGGGGTTGATAAAATCCATACACTTCCCCCAACCTTCCTAACGCTGCCTTTCAATCTCCCTTTTCAGTACTTCCCTGGATCTGACGAACCCTTGCAATATCCATACCAGTATTCCGATGAGGGACAAAGTAACTCTGCAACTAGTACAGGTACAATAGTCTGCTATGAGATGTAGGGATGCACCGGTACTGGTATCTGATATTGGACCAATAACAGGCATTTAGGGCTGAAATCATCTATGTATTTTGAGTTAATGCTGATGACCAAGTCAAGTCAAGAACTTTATTTGTCACATACGCATACAGGATGTGTAGTGAAATGAAAAAGTGGCAATGCTCACGGGATTGTGCAAAAACCATGCGTACCTGGCATATCTATTACAAGGACCATACAACCAGTTGATTGAACCATTGATATGGAGCCTTTGAAGAGAGTTTTGCCAGTTTTGCTGTACTGTGGGTAGTGCTGTTTGACACCTTTGTACGGATTACCACCAGCCCCCAGTGAATTACTTTACTGTCCAGATGACTAACTGAAATGTCCACTGTACATGGAGAAAAATCAAATAACTGACCTCCCAGGTAATACTAATGCCATCCGGAGAGGGCTGAAGCCTATACTGTTGAGTATAAGAAATGTATCGGCCAATGTTTAAGTTTAGCTCTCTGAATCTGAATGGTATTGGTGCATCCCTAATTTGAACAGCATCTGTCTGTCTTGAACCTCAAAAATTTTACGTGTTTCTATCAACATGCAACATGATTCAGATAAACTGGAAAATCTGTCTCCCGGCTTCTCTCTCGGGCAATAACAGGTTCGTATGTGGATTACACTTGCACTGCGAGCAACAAAAGCGACGCGAACATGGAGCACGGTGACTCACAAGGAAGCAACGACACTATCAAGATAACGCCTCAGTTTGCACCTCAGTTCAAGCCAAAGGCAAAATGACATTCCTGCTTCACCACATTTCCACCAAAGTCATTGCAAATTGATCAAGTTATGGGTAAAAAGCATAGTTTAATTTATCAGGAAGAGTTTTGGTCGTGAAAGGTGTTCATGTTGGTTCTTTCAGGGAGACCCATTGCGGGCTCTGCCTCTACCTAGAGGGGGCAGTGTTGAGAGCCTGTCTGCGCGAACACAGTGCCTGGCATCCTCTGACAGCAAAAGAATGAGCACTGACCTCTCAGAATTGGAGCCCAAGATGCCATTTGCACCTGCAGGTAATGCCACAGACGACACAGCACAAAGCAACACATGGAAACCCGACTAGAGGAGCTTATCGAGGGATATTCTCATGACCTTATTCTTTTAAACTACACAAAAAATATTACATAGGAAAGACATACAGCAATATTGTGTCAGTTACTGAGGTGGGTCTTGTTTGAGTGAGGCTCAGATGCTGCTCTTCTGACTGCCAAATCAAGTTCTGTTTCATCTGCTTTCATCACTTTGAGGTGAAGATTTATTCCTCATACAAATGCATCTATATGCCCCCAAACACTGCAGCCCTGTCAAACCTGGCTGTCAATCATCTCCCCTCCTTCAAAGGCTCAAACAGAATGTAGCATACTCACCAGCCCTGTCATGTCTAAATTCAACTAGAAGCTCCCCGCACATCATTTTGATTTGAATTGCATCTGAAGAGTATATGTCATGGTTTTATCCTTGTTTTTGGTTTCATCCCTCTTTATTTTCTCAGACTTAAATGCAACTTTAATGAATAGATTTTTTGGAATAGAGCACTTTCAAAGGCTCATCCATCTTCATTTCCTATGACGTGGGCATCAATACCCTCTGTAGCTACGTCTTTAGTTTGCTCTGTTGAACTTTTTCACATCAGCATTCAAGCTGAATGCCAGCAATTGTCTGTGCTGAGAGATTTAATGCAGTGCCTGACCGCAGTTGCTCTGCTACACAGTACCCCTCCACAGCCTCTGGAATGGACAGGGTGCATGCTGCCCTTGCATGTACAGTGTACGCTCTGCATGTGTGTTTGGCCCAGAGGGACACAAGGAAGTGACTTATACATTTCCAGTCCAGCTCTGGCCACCCGTCTGTCTTAGTCTGCATGCTTGTGTACGCAGCTGTGTGTGTGTATGTGTATTTTTGCAGCACGGCCCCAGTATAAACGAGGCCACCGTAAAACGGCATCATTCGGCACCATTCTGGATGTCCCCAAGATCGTCGTTACAGGTATCAGTGTGGACCACTGAGCTTCCTGGTGCCCGGGTGGAGCTGGCTTGGCTGAACCCGTGGGTTGCTCGGCTCTGACATGGCCCTCTCCTGTCTGTCACTCCATAGGATACTGCACACAGGGTGCACATAGCCCCACTGAAGCACTTTTTAAATCAGTCCTCGTTTCAATTAAGTTTGATGTTTGCAAAAGTCTCAGGCCCATTTCCTGTCTGATCAATGAAATCCATAATTGAAAATTTAATTGAAATTAATTAATTGTGCTCATCCTGGAGTAACACATGTCAGAGTTGCCTTATTTCTCTTTGTCTTTTGTGGTTTTGTTGGATAGAAAAGCGGAACATGACTTAACATGGGAGCTTTCTCATCTGCAGTCGCCTTTTACACTCGCAATGCTGGTCCAACTATTCAGAAAGCATAATTGAGCTTTTTAAAGAACTTTCTATCACCAGTGTCAAAAACAACAACACTGTTTTTGGAGCACTTCAGGAAATCCAATCAGCATATTGCATCAGCTCAGGTGGCACAGATGAGATAAGATTCCTAACTCATGGCCCCTTTCTCTCAATCATCTTTCTGGCTTGGCTGCAGATCATAGGGAGCGGGAGTAAATCAGTGCCCCAGCACTCTGCATTTGAGCTTGTCCTTGCCTTTCATGCATAGAGGACATTTTGAAAGCTTGGCTAATTTTTTGCCCCTCTTGCTCTCTTCACATCCATTAACTTTGAAAAAGTCATTTTGATTAATTTCTCTCACATTGAGGGTCAGGGCTATTATTACTAGCAGAGATAGGGATGAAAGAAATGGGGACAGCACTGGATGTCAAAAAAAAGCTTCTATTTTGGAGCTGTGTGAGACACGTTGAATGAGTGGCTAATTAAATCCAGTGACTAAGGGAGTCGGCTGATGCACGTTTTTATTAAAGGTAGGACACTGTTATCACAGCATGTGCACACCTTTATGCCAGTCATTTGCCCCCGCACATAAATCCCCAGTTATGATTCAGAATTAATGACCTGAAGTTCTCAATTGGCATTTAAGTTGCGTAATAGTTGTATATACAGTTGATTAACTTTATTCCAAGTGCTACTGAAAATGCATTTGTGCCAGGCACACACACTATATCCAGCACTTGTTTGGTGATTTGTTTAGAGAGCTTACTGTTTGTTTGTGTTTATGTGTCCTTGTGTGTTGTGTCTCCATTGTGCCACGGATAGAGCTTGTACTGTAGTATGAAAAATGAAGAATTTCCAGCTCTTGGAAAGTTTGTGTATTGCACAGACACGACTGTGCAATACACATGGCCCAGACAGCTCAGTCGGTAGAGCATGAGACTCTCAGTTGCAGGGTCGTGAGTTCAATCCCCACATAGTGTCAACTATCACCTTCGTTAGTCGCTTTGGATAAAAGCGTCTGCTAAATTACTGTAATGTAACTTGATTTCACATCTTATGTAATAATAATCATTATATGCCTTATGTTGTTTACTGTGATATGGTCTAATTGACGTTATATGTTTATGTTTGGTGTTCATCTGTGAGGTAGACGGTAATAACTGGACGGTCCACCGTGCTGTCATAAGATAATTCATAACAGCTGACATGGCTTGGTATTCCAGCAGCAGTATGTTACCGTGAAGACGTTGAAGTTCTTCCATCGGAGATAGAACTGGTTATATCTTATGACTGCAGGATGGCTGGAATTTATGCAGTTTTTCTGCAGACAGCAGGGAGGTTAGCTTCAGCTTCATGTTTACCACGGCAGGAGATGAATGACTAGGCAGGGTAGTGCCTGCCAGTGCTGCCAGGGACCCCCTGCCCATCGGCTTTGTCTGAGGCCCTGCCCTACGCTGCATGAACCCTGAAATAGTTCCCAGCATCACCACCAGCCACCAACCCAAACAAGCCAGTCTGCACAAACACACGTCACACAAGCAGGCTCATCTAATCATGTGGTAGGTTTGGTGTGCAGTGCTGTGTGTGCTGTGTGTGCTGTGTGTGTGTTGTGCAGTGTTAACAGGGTGGGGGTGGGACGTTGGTGCTGTGGTCATGTTACAACCATGCCAGAGCACATGTTGACAGACCAGGGCGTAGAGGGTTAAATCTGTGCAGCTGTCCCTATGTGGCTCTGTGGATCTGGATCTCCCTCTAGCCACAAGCAGACATGCACACGACTCCCCCTGCAACCTCTTAAAGGTCTTGTGCTTTCTCCTCTCTGTCTCTTGGTCTGTCTGTCCCTCCATCCCGTCCACAGCCACCTGTGAGCCTCAGAGACGTCGATCTGTGCAGGACCTGCCGGGGATCGGCACAGAGTCCAGTCAGGTAAGCAACAGCCAGAGACAAAATTAGGCATGAGAAGAAGTTTTGGTGAGCTTCATCTTTTTGGAGCTAAGAGTGTTGGGACAGTGAGTTAAAATTTGCTCGGTTATGCTGGTGTTATTGTATCAACGTGTTTTAACATTGAGGCTAATAAAGGCCTGTAAAGCTAAGCTAAAAGTATAGTCTGTTCCTTTGTATTTTAGTGTTAGATCCATAATGCACAGTAGATGTGAAAGACTAACATTAGTTTTGTCCCTCCAATACCTGCAAAACTAACTGTAGGTTAGTTTGACATAATTGCTTAGCTTTCACGCAGAGATATGGTTATCTTTTAAAACTACACAAACAAGGTTTTCTCTTAATGTATGTCCTTCTAGTTTGCCACTATCATTATCCCTCTCCTTCTGTGAGGTTTTTGGGATGTTTTACTGATGGCGTCTCTCAAAGGTTTTTGATGCATCATTTGACGAGGGAAAGAATTCCCTTGGGAGAAATGTTACAGGATATGAAGTCTGTTTGATACGTCAACTCCAGGAAGATGAAGACCTCATACATGTAGGAACAGCCCCACGTCCCCACCTCAGCACACACACAGCCTTCAAATAAGCCCCTTGGCTAAGAGCTTTGTCTCCCGCAAAATATTTGCCTCTATTTGTTTAAAAGAAACACCTCAGCTCTGCGCCGTCAAAAGTTCATTCAAAGTTCATGAAAAAACTTGACTCTGTACAAAATTATTGAAGAACTTACTGAAGAAGATAGTTTGTACTGTACTGCCTGTGGGATCAACTTCCCATTCCAGCAGTGTGACACTGATTTGTTTCTCTCTTCTATTAGACCTTTATGAAATAGACATTACAAGTTGAGACAAATAGATTCAGGTCACATATTTGATATGTGTTGGGACATCATAGCTTACAAAATGATCGTGTTGCGTTTTAGTTTCTTGTTCCTAGTTGTCACTCACAGTTGAGTCCAACCTTCTTACTTGAATCATAATTTTTATTCTTAGTTGCATAAAATCTAATTGAATCAAATTAATTATAAAGCATTACATGTAATAACAACATCCTGCAGGCTTTAACAAAAGAAGCCACTTCACCCTGCCATAGCCAAATCCATTTTAGGTTGAACTAGATGTAAAACAGAGACAGATGCAAGGAAGGAAGGCAGAAGTGAGTGTGTGCATTTGTTGGGAGTGTCTGTTATTTTTGACCCCTAATCCACAGGTGATTACATAGAAATATACGTAGAAAGTACATAGAATAACCTATCTCACTGTGGATAAAGTGGATAAGTTTCCATTGCGATTCTCCAGCCGTAGAAACCTGTTGATGATAGAAATCCATATTTATTATTGAAATGACTCAGGACCAGGTTGCCACATTTGACTTTTTGGTACAACCTTTTCATTTTCAGTACACTTTCCTGTTGTCTGTCAATCTCCAACATTACCCATCCCTGAGTTTGTCTTCACCACTGGCATGTTGGAATTTTTCCAGCTCTCTTTGTCGATAATTGCAGATAAGCAAATTTACCAAACATTCAAATAGATGAAAGTATTTTGGTTGACGTGCTTCAGCTTGTATGTGTTGGAGTAAGTGTGTTTTGTAGACTACCAGAAGGAAAAGAAAAGTTGGTGAGTGATGGCCAGTGTCAGAGGTTGACTGTTGCAGAACATGTATGAGGATATAAGTACTGAAAACTATCAACGTTATGTCAAATTCAATATCATTTTTAACAAATAAAATTAATTGTGTGATTATTTTTTTCCATTTCTGTAGGAGACTTTGTTTTTTACGCTTTCTCTGTATTATTTCCATCTTTTTGTGTTGTCCTGACCACATCCTTGTCACTCCCAACAGTCAACAGCTCTGATTGGCTTCCCATGTGATTGACAGTGTTGCTGTCTCTTGCAGGGGAGCAGGAACAGCAGCAGGTCTTCCAGTCCTAGTGTGAGAATGATGCCACCCGATAAGACGAGCAGCAGAGGGTACTTCTCCCCTGATGACCCCGCAGGTAGATAACCGCTTTACTCTCACCAGCGTTTATACTAAATTCAACCATCACGCCAAAGTCTCACTAAAGAGAATGTGGGGAGAAAACCTTCAAATTGCAGTTGAAAAAGTGCTATATTTTAGCCACATTTCCTTTAAAGCTGTAAACACATTAGTGCCAAATGTCTTAAAATATTTTTTTTCCCCATCTTCTTCATAAAAGTCTATAAATATGAAATATGGTGTAGAGCTTCACCCCACTCGCCATCAGGCTCCATGACAAAAACCGGGATAGATACAGAACCAAACACCACAAAAAAAGTTTGACCACATCACGCCAATTCTCAGATCCTTGCATTGGCTTTAAATTGACTTCAAAATATTGTTACTCGTCTACAAGTCACTAAATGGTCTAGGCCCAAAATACATCGCTGACATGCTCACCCAATATGAACCCTCCAGACCCCTCAGGTTAGCTGGGACAGGTCTGCTAACTGTTCCCTGAGTCAAAACAAAATAGGGTGAAGCAGCGTTTAGTTACTATGCAACAAATAGGTGGAACAAACTTCCAGAACAACTGAGACTTGCTCCCACAATAACTACTTTTAAGTCCAGACTAAAAACGTTTCTATTCACCACCGCTTTCTGCTGAACTCTAAACTTGCACTACAACTTTTATTCCTTTTGCGCTATGATTTAATAATTTGTTTTTAATTAAATTTTTTTTAAATGTCCTTTATAAATGTCCTTGTTTTAAATGTCTTTTAATGCCTCATGTAAAGCACTTTGAACTGCCTTGTGTATGAAAGGTGCTATACAAATAAACTTGCCTTGCCTTGCTACATAACATAGCAGAGGAAATCTGTAGAGGAAAGTCTAGAATGACTCATAGATTCACTTTATTTCATTTTACCCTCTGTTGTTTTAAGTACACCATTAAATCCATTAATATGTTGTTTATTAGCAAACACGTTGTTGACTCTGTTTGCAAAGTGCTGCTAACAAGCTCCATTTCATCCTTGGTTGAGAGGAAGGAAAAAGTGAAGGTTGAATTTTACAACTGGATTGATTGAAATCAGCCTCTCCAATCCCTTTTGTCACCCTTTCACCACTGTGGCTGTAATGACAGCGGTGCATGGTTCTGTAAATCTGTCAAGCAGGGCTGCAGACATTACGTAATCTTGATCAGTGATTTAAGGAGCTGGTCTCCAGTCACCCCAAGCTGAGGAGGAGGAGGAGGGATCGGGGGGCTATTTCTGATGAACGACTTGTGGTTGCTATTGATAACTGCGTGTGGACACAGCTCACACTGTTCCTGTGCAATCAGGGCAAAAACAAACGCAGCTCTTGCTCTCTCTCCTGCACAGACACCAACGGCTCAGACAACTCCATTCCCATGGCATATCTCACCCTGGATCACCAGCTGCAGGTAGGCAGCTTCCAGCATCCCCTGTCTTTATCATGGTTGTGACTATAGGTTCCAGGGTCAGAAATTAACAGGGGGTCCAGGCAAATATGCCCTTGAAAGTTTATAAAATGCCAGTGAAATTAGACATGAGGGTCAAAAAATGCTCCTGATAATTACCAGTACCCTTTTCTGGGGAATTCTTTAGAGTACCTTTCACTTTTTTTCGTTGAGTTGTCAAATATTCACACATGAATGCAACCACTGTCCCCCATGGACCACTGTAGGTGATTTGGGAGCCTATGACAGGGGAATTCTTTCCAGGCTGTTCTGTGAGAAAAATGAATTTAATTTTGATCAGAAAACAACTGAGTATGCAGCCTTGAAGCAGTAGAAAATGCCGACCCCACACATAACACTGTTCCAAGAAGAAATAAACCGACAGATATCGTAAAACCCTCGACAATCGACGGGTGGAAGTTAGAATAGTTGGGGAAATGCACCATCATCTTCTATGAGACCTGCCACTGCAGGACTTTTGCCATTATGCAAAGAAATTGTATTATTTTATAGTATAATAAAGGTTCAGAAAGGAACAAAATGCCAAAAGAAATCTGATCACGGGGGCAGAAAAAGTTTGTGCTAAAGAAAAAGTTAATTTCTTACCCTGGTCCCTACCTCTGTGCAACTGTTGGTGTAGCAGATCAAGTACCATCACATGTTGGTGCATTTTATTAAACAACATTTTCAGATATGACGTTATATTGAATCACTGTTAGCTAGGTTTTGATCACATCATTTCCCTCCCAAAGATGAACTGAAGGACATTGTAAATTGCCAGTATTAACTCATTTATGGAGGGATCATCTCTCTACTCAGACTTAAAAAATTATGCTATCTAAAAAGTGGAATGTCAGTATAAATACACTGGCAGCAGCAGTGAGATTTATGGTGTATTATTATCTGCTGAAACTATGCTTATGATTGATATAAATACATTTTGCAATGACTGGACTGACTGGATGGCTTCTACATCAATTAATGGCAACATGCATGGTTATTTCCAGCCCCTCGCTCCTTGTCCCAACTCCAAAGAATCCATGGCTGTGTTTGAGCAGCACTGCAAAATGGCCCAGGAGTACCTGAAAGTGCAAACAGAGATCGCTTTGCTGATCCAGAGAAAGTAAGTCTAGCCAAACCTCTCAACTTGTCCTTGCACACTTGATAAAACAGACATCCAAACAGTTAAGTCTGTTGTAGTTGGGCTGAGGTCATTTGTGCTTAGAAGGGAGGTTTGGCTGGTGTGTGCAGTAAATACTATGTTGGATATGCTTTATAGGACACTGCAACCAAGGAAAATTATTATTATGCCTGCACTGTCATAAGGCCAACAGAACAGAAAGGGCAATACCAAGGCAATTTCAGATGGGAAATGTATTTTAAAGTGGGTGTGTGAGTGTGCAGAAAGCCACCCAAAGGCAATTACCAAATTTAGCCAACAAATCCAAGGCAGCAGCCATCCTAAGCTGTAGAAGAAGAGCATGGTGGAACAACTGTGTTTGACTGAAGAGCTCATCTCATATTTATAGACCATGGGGAGTCAACCACATAGAATCAGCATTTTTCTCTCAAGCTGTCCAGTGTTTACTCTTGAAATGCCTTTATTCTATATCAGGCTCCTCTGCTCAAGTGGTGCTTGCCATCGTAACGTCTCTTTTGAAAACAACAATGTTAAAGAACTGTTTTTAAATGACTATTTTCTGGTTTATAGGCAGGTTGGCCCCCCATGTTGTTCTGGAGAAATTATCCAGAACTGCTTGCAATACTGTTTTCCCAGTGATTCTCCAATTGCCTGCAATGTTATTGGGTTACTAAGTCTACAACAGGTTGAAATTTTGTCAAGATCAGCACACAAAATAGTCTGCAAAATCAGTTTGGTCTAGAGAGAAAAATGTCATAACAAAGTTTATATTGGTTCCTATCACTGAGCCGCTGTGGTTTGCATGTGCGTAGGAAGGAGCTCATCGCTGAACTGGACCAAGATGAGAAGGACCAGCAGAACACGTCCCGTCTGGTGCAGGAGCACAAAAAGCTGCTGGAGGAGAACAAGAGTCTGTCCACATACTACCAGAAGTGCAAAAAACAGCTGGAACTGATCCGGGTCCAGCAACAGAAGAGACAGGGCACCTCGTGATCAGACAAAACGCCCGCTCGTCTCTTCTTCACCCACCGGAGTCCGTTGTTCAGACATATGAACTGGTCCCGTGTCCTGTTATCCCCTACCACCCCCTCCCAACCGCCCCGGGTTAACTGTAGTAAGACTTAAACTCCCCACAGACCTGCACTAGACATGACACTACCCACTCCCATGCTCATGCCATTATCTGCCCTAGACGGCACAGGCACCCCCTCCACGCGTTGCTGTTTCCAGTGGACCCTCACTTCCCCTCACAAGAGACCTGCATTATACTGTGTTCCTGCATGTTGCGTTATAGACCCATTCTGTTGATCGATGGGAAAAGGATAGTGGGATATGTGCGCTCCATCAAGCAACAATAGCAAGTCTCTATCTCCTCTGTACATACTTTTGCACATCTTCACAGTATATTCTGTGGTAGCAGACCAAACAATCACTGCATCCCATCCCTTTTAGCCCCAAACCATGCTGGTGTGCTTTGTACCCTTATAGGGCAAAGGTGGACTCCTTGGGTCAGGACGTCTCTGAGCTGTGAGAAACTGCTATGGCCTTGTGTCTGCTGAGTCCAATGGCAGGCCGATGAGGGTGGGTTGTGTGTTTTTACCTTTTGCTCTCAGGGCCTCCGGGCTGCCTGGTCAGTGTATGTCCACTCCCCACTGTCCTCCAGTGGATAGATTTGACCATTTACTTGTCCTTCTGGGTGGCCGAGGGTCACACGTCCTTGAGAATGTGAAAACCACGATAGCTTTTCGACAAAGTGTGAATTGTATGCAGAATTTGGTGTTTTTAAGAGTTGTGAGGAAGATTTGTTAAAATCCATTTTATCCCTTTTATTGAAAATATCCCTCATCACATCAATGTTTGTAGATATCTCTTTTGTAATCGTGAGCATGAGTCCTTACAGAGACCACCATGTCTGTTGACCTTCCTCCAGGTATTTGATGTTCAGTTAAATGAGGGATGTATTTCATGACATGGGGCTTGTGTGTTACAGGCACCTCTCTAGCTAGTAACTTGAGTTGGGCTTCAGAAACAGGGATGCAGTGTTAGTGATTCATGTAAGGAGAACTAGCTTCCCTTTATTCGCAACCAGAGCAAATAAAGGGAATGGCTGAATTACTGAAAGTTGAAACATTTTTATTCAGTATTGTTTTGTGTGTTGATGTTTTTGTCTTTTCTATTCAGTAGTTCACTCTGTATGATAGCCATGGTGTCATTTTTGCATTAGAAAATATTTTTTTCTGGTATGGGAACGCCCTTACGGACAAGACAGCGGGGCTTATACCTCCCTATACAGTATATTGTTTGTTTTTAGTTCACATGTTGCCTTAGAATTTGCCTGCATTTTAAGTGCTTGTTTTCTGCTTTAAGTAGGGGGAATGGAAGTTCAAAAAGGTTTGTCTTTTGTAATGGACACTTATTAAAAGGGGTTATGCTTGGGAGGGGGGG
>OOFE01049540.1:0-14170 GCA_900323365.1 Monocentris japonica
GGGGCAGCCATGCACCCTGGGGCTGAGCCAGGGCCTGCTCCTGCTGGGTCAGACTATATACACACACACACACACACACACACACACACACACACACACACACACACACACACACGCTGAAGGACCCACTGAGTAGACCCACAGCAAGATGGGAACAGCTCTCTCTTACCCCTTCCACACACCGATCCCAGGATTTACACGGGTTATTAAACATGTTGCTCATTCCTGGAGCAATGACCCGGGTTATTCCTGGGTCAGGCATCGGTGTGAATGGGTCCACCCGGGTTATCAGACCCGCGCCCACGACCCTGCTGTTGACCCGGGTTATTCCTGGGTCAGGCATCGGTGTGAATGGGTCCACCCGGGTTATCAGACCCGCGCCCACGACCCTGCTGTTGACCCGGGTTATTCCTGGGTCAGGCATCGGTGTGAATGGGTCCACCCGGGTTATCAGACCCGCGCCCACGACCCTGCTGTTGACCCAGGTTATTCCTTGGTTCGTGGGAAGAAGAAATATTGCGACAAATTACCGGGACGGTAAAAGATTCAACTACTACGGCGTAGATGTAATAATACGGCGATATCACACCGTTACTTGTTCGGCACGGCGGTGACATATACAGATGTAAACAGAGTGACACAGGTCTGGTGCGGTCTGGTCTGAATGGTGACGACCTGGGTTATTCCCGGGACAGTAGTCTGGTCTGAATGGGTCCAACATGAGAACGACCCGGGACCAATAACCGGGTAAATCCTGGGATTTGTGTGAAAGGGGTATTCACATGCCCCTCTCTGGTGTTGTTTATGTTGTGATCAGTCCTCAGTCAGGTACCTGATCTGATGTGGTCCAGTCAGACATGATGATTGGATTTCAAACTGCAGCTATTGGTGGAAGCTGAGCTTGTACTTCCTGTATTCCTGTTTCCTAAGCTGGCAAATATTAAACTGGAAATGAAGTCAGAATTATTTTTTAGAGCATTATGATGAAAACGTTTTTCTGATTATGGTTTAGATGTTTGCTCATTTTTGTTAAAGAATAGGAAGAAGAATTAACCACCACACCGAAAGCTGATTGGTTCCCGTTAGGGCTGGGCGATAAGGCTTTAAAATGTTATCACGATAAATTGAGACATTATTGATAACATATCCCGATAACATTTGTGGTCTCAAGTCTGAATGACACGCGGACGACTTTCAACAAATAGAAATTAAGGGTTAGGGTCAGTAAATATGTACTTCTAGGCCTGTATGTAGAAAAATACAGTGCTAGCAATATATCAAACAGACATTCAGGCTCCATGAGGTTGCAATGGCAGAATGTAAACAGAAACTCTGAGTCCAACTGACCCTTCATTTAAAACTGAAATACTAAAGCTATCAAAGGCATATAGGCTCAAGAGATCATGTCTCACAAAATGTCAATAAAAACTCTGAGCTCTTACTATTACCAACAAAATGAAGTCCAACTGAGCAAACGGACAAATGCTCAATCAGATGGCAATTACAATGTAAACAGAAACTATGACTCTTACTCTTAGCAACATCTATAAAAATACTTGGTGCTAAACAGTATAGCCTATCAAATGTACACATAGTCTCAATGATATTACAACCACAATGTACCCAGAAACAAAACCACTTAAGGTTGACAAAGAACATCAGGCTACATCAACACTGGTGCAGTTACCTCTAATAACAGGTAAAAAGGTTCTTCACTAAGAAGTTGGTCAGCCGTTTCAGGTTTCAGTGAGGCTTGTTGACATGACACTATGTTGCTGCTGGTACTAAAGGCTCTCCGAGGGGGAGCTGGTCGCAGGCAGTACTTCTTAGGTAGTAGACTAAGGTTGGGAAACATCTGCTCAATGGCATCGGGGTTGGTTGTTTGAGGTAGCTCCTAAGTGTTTTCCTCTCCCTCTTCGTCAAAGTGGATGAGCAGCAACTGACTCAGGTGCTCTTGGCTCTGATCACTCAAGATCACTCAATCTTGGTTCAACTTCCACGTGTCGAGGGCTTCACGTAATGCCTCTGAGATCAACTCGCTGGTGTGGTCCACCGGGAAGTAGCTGGTTTGAAGACAAGCAGACTTCCAGTCGTCGTCATCAATAAAATGTATTGTTAGACTGAGGTAGTGTTCGCAGGTTCTTCTTGTCCATATGTCTGATGTTGTCGAAAAGTAGGCAGCTTCAGATAGCGTAGATGAAAGCTGTCCTCGAAGTTGAATGTACAACTTTGGCAGAGCTTCCTGGTAAATCATACCGTGGCTCGAGGATCTTCAGCGGTTCAATGGTTCTGATGGGTATCATATCTTTGGCTAAATGGTATGTCACTGCCACAGTTATATCATTCCATCTGCGGCTGTATTTGCCGAAGGGGACCCACTGTGCGAATGACTGCTCGAGCTGTGCCTGCCCATGCAGCGTTTCACTGTAGTTTGAGAGCTGGTTGGTGTTGGCGGCGCCCCACACAGCTTCATGTATTCTTCATATTGTAAGGTATGGTTATGTTTAATGTGGTGAAATAGGTTCGTTGTGCTACCGTCTTTAGCAGCAACACGCTTCGAACAGATCTAACGATATGCTGTAGTTTGTTTTGTGTCGGATGCTTTATAACCAAAGTATCGCCAAGCGACTTTCTTTTTGGGATTAAATCATTAACGTTGCCAACTTCGCTTGTCCGGCTACAAAGCACTTTTAAAGACTCATGAGCTCAATGAATTTTTATCTATCGTGAAAATGATGATTATATCATCATACTCGTGATAACGCACAGCCCTAGTTCCCGTGTTGCACCTTAGCAACCACACCGAAAGCTGATTGGTTCCTGTGTTGCACCTTAGTAACCACACTGAAAGCTGATTGGTTCTCGTACGTCATTGAAAATCTACTTTGGTGCTCCCCCACTCAAACGGCTTTATGGGCACTCACACACACACACACACACACACACACACACACACACACACACACACACACGGCTTGTGTGATTTGCATGAGCTTCCAAAAATAATCCGAACATGTTGCTTACTTTTCTGTCTTGCAGGTCTATTGTGTCTCTGAGGAGCAAGGGTGGAGCGTATGCAGCGAGCAACACTACCACAGTAAAAGCCCCTCAGTGCAGCAAAGAGCAGCTCTCCATATTGGAGCATATATTACAAGCAGCACCGTACCCAAGCAGTAATGGAAAGCAATATTGATTTACCAAAGGTGGTGGTAAAAGCAGCGCTTTTCATCACCACAAGATGTAGCATAGCATCTATTAGGTCATGAGCATCCAGGAAGATGCTAATGCATTCTCTGTCCATTATCAGCCTTGACCAGTTTCATTGTAGGACCTGATGAATCCACCAGTAGACTCCATTCATTTGGGTGAGACTCCTGGCAGCAGCAAGGCTTCCCGTGATTGTGTCTGACAGGCAGATGACATCAGCATGCCCTTGGGCACTCTTGGGATGCGGCATCTCTTCCTCATCAAGCAAAATAAAGGAGGACTTTGATGGTATCATCTCAGAGTCGCAGCCCCCACACTGTCACTGTCACGCCGACAGGAGACTTCCATTTCCCAGTAATCGAGTTTCTGTCTCGCCTCTTTGTGTTCAGATGAAGCCCACCCCCTTTCCCACCTCTCCCTACAGCATATCCCTCTCTCTCTCTCTCTCTCTCTCTCTACTTTTTTCCCACTTCAATACACATAATGAATATGTATTGCACAATGTAGCAGTGACAACTATTGTATTGTTGTTTAGAATATTTTCCCCTTTAAAGTTGAATAAGTGCAGGATTATTTCATTTGATAACAGGTGTAGGTTACCCTACATGTTACTATAAATCAAAGCTAGATTATTGATTTTAAGGATGTGTGTATGCTGTGGGCTGTGTGACTCTAGTATTTTCAATGAAGAAAAAGGTTTCTTTTTGACAGTGTTAAACTGTTTGCCTGTGGCATTTTTTGACATTGGTATGGCCTAAGCTGCTGTGCTGTGATGCGTTGAAAGCTTGATAGGTTATCCAGCCCTAACAAGTGGTGGGGCTTTGATAAGCAGATTTGCATTTGCCCTATGCTAACTGTTTGGGTGCCAGTGTGACCTTGCATCAATGGCAACATCAGTGATGTGCTTAAGGGATACTGTTAAGTGGTCTACTTTGTCAAACATCATCTAAATCCATACAAGATAATGGAAATTTGAAGGTGAACTGTTGCCCAAAGATAACCTCATCTGCCTTGTCAGTGTTCAGAGACTGACACAAATTGATTCATGGCTCAAGATCCACTTAGACTATCAAAGACAACGTGCAGCCTCTTTTCTCCAACCACAAACCACTCTGCATGTGTTTGTAAAATTGGGCTCTGCTCCCCTCTACTGGGAGATACAAGAATCACAACTCTTGAGCCAAACCGTGGCTTCTTTCATTTTGCTGTCTCGATCGCCCCCATCTGGCTGCATTTATTCCCACACACTTCTGGGCAGCCTGCTTTCAAACCAGATTTGAACTTCATTTGATATGTAATGATGGTGCCCATTTGAAAATGGCAGTTTTCACAGTTCAATTTATCATCCAGATGCTATCACACAAGATATCACTTTGTATCATTCGGCTTGGGAACTGGTCGATCAAATGCCTGAAAAGCATCATAAGACATTAACACCTGCCCAGCACCAATGCAAAAATGAGGGGATGAAAATGTGACGTTTTTTTAATTCATTATTTGCTGCAGGCTCTGCTTGACTTTGACATCCCTTTGCCACGAGGGTCTTGCCATTATTTTTTCCACTGTGTCAGCAGGGGGTATTACAGCGGGTCAATAGCCTAGTGATGTAACACTAGGGAGATGAATCCAAAGAGGCCCCGGTACTAATGCCCTGAAGCAAGGTTCTTGTCCTTAATTGCCCCAGTTAAAATTCTGTTGTTTGAATGTGCTCCCCTGAGTATAAAACGCATCATGCATTCAGAAGAGTTATTGGACTAGGCTTGTTATTCATGAACTCCCGCAGCACTAGCATCCTACTTTATAGTAGCAATAACCTAAAGAAGCCTATTTTTCCCAGCACACTCCTATGCAAAGTAGGGCTGGTCAGTGATTGCTTGGTAATTCATCCTGTTATTTATAAACTTCTGGCACACAACCTGGTCCAGAGGGAGAAATGGAGCATAAAAAGCATACAGTATGCTGACTGTTTGGATTCCTTTCAGAGAAAAAAATGTTGCATTTAACGTTCTTCCCCCGAGATGTTGGAGCAACACCACTGCCCCTGTCTGAAGCCTACAGTGAGCTGGTAACACAGACAGAATGGGCTTTTGCCTCAATGCTGGGGGTCTAAACTCCACTGTAACCCACGGCAACTTCACACCAGCACATCCTGCCATGTGTCAATGCCTGTCTAATCTCACACACCACAACATCTGCCGCCAGCCCCCCAATTTGGCAGCCATCGCTCAGTGGGGAGAGACCGAGCATACAAGTCACGACTCTGCACATATTGACCACTTTTACTGATGCTGACTGGAGCATGTGAGTCATCAACAGAGACACAAGCAACTCTTCCTACTTTCAAACATGCACCATCCTATGACATTTAAACTATGTATGGCTTTCAAAAATGGATTACCTCAGTCGTCACCCTGATGCCTTATGGGGGCACTATAATTAAACCCCAAATTTTAAAACCGTGAAGGGTCAAATGTCCTGCACTGGAAGTTGACAAATCTTCACACATATCCAGCTATCCTTACTCTACAAACGTATCATTTCTCTCTCTCCAAAGTCTGCCATATTGGATTTCTTGCAAATTTGTATTTAAAAAAAAAAAAAAATACCCTGAGGGAAAAAAGTGACCTTGATACACCAATGATCCACCAATGTTGTATAAACGTTGGATATTGATCGATGAATTTGATGATGGCCGTGGACAAACACAAAATTGTCCATCGTTGACCGTATCCCCAATCGTCACAAAACGTGTTGAGCAGGGTGGCATTTTAAAAGCAACACAAATTCCAAAAATTCATAGCTCAGTGTTTGGTAAACTAAATGATATTTGGTACATATTAAAGTGTTAACGTTAAAGCCATAATATGAGATCTGGTTAATTTAGTGACATTTAGTGTGGTTATTGATTTTATATAAAGCTAAACAGCTCTGTTACAACTGTCGTCGAAGCTTTCCTCGGTTTTGATTTGCAAAGAACAGCACTGCAGCAAAAGGTTGCACTAGCAATGAGCACAGCTACTCTTTTACCTGACAAGCATCACACTCTGCTGAAAAGTCCAGACCCCAAGAGAATCAAAGCAAAGAAGTCAAAAGAGGAAATTTCCATCAGTATCATCTATAGTACCATTCAAAGTCTCAGTCAGAACTCTTTCATACGTTTGAATGGCAGCTACTAAGAAAAATACTGAAGCGGTCTTTAAGGTTAAGGACTCAATGGATGCAAATTCTTTGGCCATGAAAAGAATCAAAGAGGATGTGGAGAAGTTAAAGCTTCGGGCGGAGACACTACAGAAAGAAAAAGAGCTGCGCTGAACTAGACTTGTGTCAAGCACGCCAGGATAAATGCTCGCTGAAGTTGTTTCACTCTCTTCTGAACAACTAAGGAGTCTGAGTAAGAAAGCCAATGGAGGCAGGCCAAAGAAAAGTATTATATAATTTGTTAGAAGAACTGTGTGTGACTTTGTGTGGAAGATTTCAAAGAATACAAAGATCTGCGAGGAGAAAACAATCTGATTCAGGGAGGACTCCTGCAAAAAAGACATAGGGACTCTCGCAGGCCTTTGGCCACAAGTGTACAAAGCTAATAAGAGATGGAGGAAAGCATTTCTGTGTGACAGCTACACAGTTATACCCTTTGGGTGGCCTGATTTTGACCGTTGATCTGTCTACATGCAAAGCTGGGAGAAGAAGTTTTATTTTGATTATGTTGAAACATTTACTTTTTGGATTACTTTGGACTGTGTCATCACCCTATGATGTAGCTGCAGGCTGTTTTTAGGTTATGCAACTGTTAATGTTACTGAAGCCTTAGGCTGGTGTGTTGTGTTCATGTTTGAAGGTTACTGGTAAAGTCCTGCATTCCCTTCGACTGACACTGCATTTTGTTCTGCTTTCTGACACGTAATATGTCTGTGTCCTGGTTATCTTTAAATGTTAGAGGGATTAGAAAATATTATATATAAAAAAATGCAAGGCTATACTTGTTTTCTTCAAGAAGCAATCAAAAGTCAAAAGTTTTTCTTCAAGAGACTCCCTGATGCTGAGGTTAAATTCTGGAAATCCCAATGATGTGTGGATGTTTTTTCCTCTCATTCATCATCATCATTCATTTTATTAGGTTGTTCAGATGGCAACATTATTGAGTGTAAGGGTAATAATGAAGGTCAGTGGCTTATAATTATTCTTGAGATCAACAACTGCAATTATGTTGGTTAACATATGTAGGTGCAATAACAAAGCTATTTTGTGTACCATGATTGACCTATGGAAAAATACACTCAAGTTATAACTGAAGACTTTAGCCCTTTAATTTCTCTTTTTTTCCCAAACCCTAGACCTAGTGGACATTTGCTGTAATAACCCAATTAAAAGACAATACACATGGGGGAAGTCTACTGGGCGCACTCAATGCTCTAGACTAGACGTTTGGCAAATAACTAGTAATTTAGTTTGAGGGTCAGATCACTGTGCAATAACCCCTTCTCTTACAACCAACTCACCTCCACACAGATCTCATTGGGAAATTTAAAAGCAATCAGTTGAAAAAGAAGCCTTTCTCTGATGCTGTCTCAATAACGTATCTCCTTTTAATAAATGGAAATGGTTTAAAGACAATATCAAGAAAACTGCCATGGAAGAGGGTAAAAAACCTGTCCAAAACCAGGAGGAAAAGACAATTAGACATCTTGTTGAAAATAGATGACTTGAATTATGAGGATAGAAAATTCCATCAGTTGTCAGAGTGGGACAAATTGTACACAGAAAAGCCAAAACAGTCTTTCTTTATTCACAGGCTAGATGGATTGAGGTAGGTGGAAAAAACATTTTACTTTTTTAAATTAGAAAAAAATAGACAGACAGACTTAAAAAAAAAAAAGACGATTACATTACTTATAAATGATTGCCTTACTGAGGACTAGACAGTTACTGACAAACACAATTTACTTTCTGCAAGAATCTTCATAATTCAAGATACTCGGGACAGAGGCATTTTCTTTGGTTTATTACCAGGTTGTTTCCCAAGAATAGACAACAAGCTGAAATTACTATTTAAGAGTCGGATGTAGCTATTTCACAAATGCCAAACAAATGCCACCAGGCCCAGACAGTCTGACTACATGGTTTTTACAAACATTTTTGGGGATGAAATCAGAAACCTGGTGGATGATGCTTTTAAGGAGTGTGTCAGTGGTGCCAACCACCAAACAAGGACAACTTAATTCTAGGGTTTTGTAAATGAACTGATTAATGGGAGACATATCCATAATCATGCCTGCCTTGTCCTAAATATGCTTGATTATAATCCAATATAATTTTTTTTAAGCTGTTGACACCTTAGCACACCCATTTGGCTTTGGACCACACTGGAATGTTACACGTATGCTGTATAATGACGTAAATAGCAGTGTATCATTAAGTCATGGTTCATCCCCCAGAGTCCAAATTAAATGGGGTCCTACCTCATGATTATTTATTTTACCTGCAGAATTTATTGCATTTTTTAAAAAAACTTGACTGATTTATAAGGGAATAAAATCTTGGACATCCATAATTACTTAATTCATTATTTCTTAAAAGATAAATAGTATGGCACGAAATTCAGTTGTTAAAATAACATTTTCCAAAGCCTCAGGTCTGATGCCTCCATGCCTGTGTCCTGAATACTACAGCCAACATCCCAGTCAAGGAGGAGGCCAAGTACTTTGGCTTAGTTATTACTAGAAACCTCCTTCAGAGAGAAAATGTAAACATAAGGACTAGATCTGAAGCTATGAGGAAAATCTCTAAATCAGTGGCTCACGAGAGATCTTTCTAGTTTGGGTAGAATTATTTTGTCTAAGGCAGAAGGCATAGCAATACTTATTTATCCTTGTCAGGCTTTATTTAGTCCCCCAAAGTCAATAAAACTTACCAACTTCAACTTTATATGGAAAAATAAAACACATTATTTACACCTAAGTAGTTAGGGATTATAGCAACGGGGGTTTAACAGCTGTGGAATTGGAGTCACTCATAGGGGCATTTAAAGTAAAGCAGTTATGGCACCATATTCCAATGAAAACTTTAATACAATTGGAGGGATTAAGTTTTTGTTACAATGTGATTTTGAATTGTCTTAAATCCCTTTTAAAGTTATCTAATTTCCACAAGCACGTCTCTTTGGAAAAATGACATTCACCCACAATGACTCTCCTCATAACGCTGCATTGTGGAATAACATCATATTTGTTAAAGGTTTACTGGGGAGATGTGACAAACTGGTTAATAAGGCCTCAAAACAGATGATGCTATGCTATTCACTTGTTTATACTGATGTCTCATTCAGGGAGAAAACCTGTTATTTTGGTTAAATATCATATTAACATTTGCAAATTGAAAGGCAACAGACCCTTCTTCATTCTTTCTCTATGTGATTTCTTGAATTACTTAAAAATTACTTAAAATGTATGAAAAAATAAAAAGTTATATATGTCTACGTCTAATGCGCTCTTATTTTGACAGTCTCTGTTGATGCCAATGCTATTAACCTGTTTTCTGCATTACTGTTTTACATTACTGCTCTTTATAGTAAATTTTTTGACATTTAGAAACTTTTCATTTCATTATTTTTGAAAGCATCTTCTCTTTATTAATCTTCGCTATATATATAGATGTATTTTGTATAGGGGACATCTCAAACAACTCCAAGAGTACAGAAATACAGAACAGATATTCATGAAAGCTTTTACAGAACAAATGGAGTTGAAGAAGGCAAGGCCACAAAAGGACAAAACAGGACAAAAGGCCTTGCCCTCTTTCTCTGTAAAAGCTACGTATCATGAACTGGATATAGGTTGGATCACTATTGTGTTGGGGGTTGGTTGTAGGTGATTGAGAGGAGCAAAACAGAAATTGACTTATAAGAAAATGTTTCAGATTTAGCTGGCACTCTTATCCTGAGTGATTTACAATGAGCGCAACAGTATAAAAGCAACCTGTAGTAAGGAGTGCAAGGATCAGGCCCTAACCCTCTCTATCTCAAAACTGGACCTAAAATAGATATTTCTCAGACCCTGAACTGATTAGGCATGATCAGTTGGCGATGGAGAGCAAAGCAGACGTGTATTTATTTGAGCCTTATACGATTTACTTGCTCTGCTTGTAAGCCATAGGCCATGTGAGAGCATCTGCTTATTTGGGGACTAATTGAAGACACTTTGCCTTCTGCTAGAATTTTATTTATAAACCTGCAAAAACAGTGATTAGCAACCAAAATAGTTGCTAAGGAAAGCTAATGCTGTTGCTGCATACTTGATCATAGCCATTCATCACATAGATGATTTGAAAATGTCTTTAACAGATTCAGTTCTTGCTCATCTGATGCTTTAGGACTAACAGGAAATGCTGCACTGACATTGTGGATCCGTGGATTAGTTATATATACTCACGACGAAGAGAAACACGTCTTCACATTTACTCACATAACTTACTTCACATAAGCTCTCCATTGTTCTTGATGGATCTCAGGTAAGCGACTGATTATAAGGAAACATTTGTGTTCAAATCACATAGTATGCTAATTTCTGTACACTCTTACTGCAAAAAAATGTATCGTAACTTTCAATGACACTGCCCAGAGCTTATGGAGGAGGCTGTAGGCTACAGTGGTCTGTCATGAAAGACTTTTCACCCTTGTGAAAAACACATCAGTGTGTAGCAGGGCTTAACAACAGGGTGCAACAACATGTGTCAGTAACGTCCGGTCTCACAAACACTGCCGCTGCAAATATTTAATCACACCATGCGAGTGCATCCTGCATCCTGGAGGCCAACAGACCTCCCAATTATCACAGTCAAGACCACTTCTAGAGGGCTATGGTCTTTAAAAAAGGCAAAAGTGAGCAGCAAAAGGCCTTATTTGATTAATCGGCGCAGCCAGTGTGAAGTGTGTGGCAGGCCCAGAGGGAGTGGGGTGGTGGGCAGGGAGCAAGCACCCTGGCTGGCTGGAGAAGCGCTGGGGAAGGCTGCTGACAGTCCCCAGTCCCCAACCTCATTAGAGGGCCAGTCAGAGGCGGCTGGATGCGGTGCAGTCTGGTGGAATGTGTCTCCAATGAAACACTGGAGGGGCTCTGAAGCCTGCTGGTGCGTTGTGGCCATGTCAGCCCAAGAGCTGAGCCAAAGCCTGTTTGTACCACTGCACTGTTTTGACATTAATTATCCTCCCACAGGCCGTAGTCCGTAGCTAGCTACTGAGACCTAACTCTGCAGTGCTGTCTCTAATTCCCGATGTTAGTTTTAAGGTTTTCTTAAGGACTTGTTTTGCATAGGAGCCAGGTAAGCACTTCTATCTATCTAGGAAATTTTCATTTCCTATTTCCCTGTCAAAAATGAGACATCCCCTGTCACTGGGTTGCAGAATTTCATTTTATATTTAATTTTTTTTCTTCTATTCAAAATATATAATATTTGTTATTTCACCAGCCAAGTGCAGTTCCCGCTAGTTTTTATGCAATGATGCAGAGAAAGCCGACCCCCTTTTGAAAAGAAGTGTGTCTGAACAAAGCAGATACTAGCAGCTCTACTGTACAACATTGGCCTGGCTCCAGTGTCCCAGAACTGGGATGAGCCCTGGCACCCCTGGTGACATCCTGCAGCTCAGGTAATGCGAGATAAAACTGACAGAGCAATAACATTTCTGCCTTCCCAAAACGTCCAGGATGGGAGAGAGGAGCAGATGGGGCGGTGAAAGCAGCACTTGGGTACTTATTTATCGCAGTCTTCAATAAAATGGGCCCCGACTCAGCCAAGCCTACCTCACAACCTTGGTTTAACTGCAGCAAAACAAATTAATGTAGCTTCACCGAAGAGAACACACTTCACCAGCAAATAACCTGTTGCAAGATAAAAGTACTGTAAAACGAAGACAGCCTGGCGTTCATTTTTTCCAAGTGAGAAATGGTGTTGTGATGCTCCCAGATTGCAAGAGTGAATACAACAATGCTTCAGGGCTCCCTGGAGAGAGAAACATTACACTATTTACAGCTCTCCTCTGTCCCAAGCAGCAGCATGAAAAACAACCTGTGTTACTCGCCAATGGGATCGCCAATCTGATTGCAATGCAAGGCAATTATCAGAGCAGGGCGACATGGAGAGGCAGTTCCAGCAAACAACTCTTCACTGCTGCACTGCACATCGCAACATCAAAGGATCTCTTCTTCGCAGTGATGCAGTTATATGCAGTTTATATAGCAGTGCTGTATTAAAAGGTGAGTCAACTATGAACTCTGGCTGGTCCAATAAATTGAACAAACAAATTATATATAATATAAATATTAGATCACAAATATAATAGAAAAATAATCATATATAATATATAATAATAAATAATCAATTTATATAGCACTTATCATACAAGCACTTAGTGCTTTGCTTTAAAGCATAAAAACAAAAAATAATAAGGTGATATTGAATTAGCTAGCTTCATTTCAATTCAGTGTTTCTCCAGATTTGTATTGTTTTGGACAGTCTCTACAACAGACTATTATGAGACTAAAACTTTGGATTGGATTACTGCCTTTAAATGAACAGTTAATTTACAAAAAAGAGCTGTGGTCAGGGAGGAACCTGCATCATATCGGAGGTAGACGACATGACTGGCCAATATCCAATATTTAATAAAAGGCTAATATCAGCCTGATATATCAACAAACTGATATATTGGTCTAACCCTAGTATGCACTTTGTCCTAGCTGGAGCACAACCACAAACACACTATCCCCATATTATTCCTTTTCAAGGTGAGATGGATAGGACATAGGACATGCTATGTTGTCGATGATGGCCCATTTTATATAATCACTTCATAAAAATGTACACTTGACTGTTAATGCATGTCCATGTTGAAGATCATGATGCATGATTTGGTGCAAGAGAACTGGACAGATCTGCTCTTCTAGTGAATTTCAGTTCTGGGTTTCACAATCTCACCCTGTCCAGCAGCCTCCTCCACCTCCCTGTGTGTTCAGCAGTCCAGCAAACACAAAGAGAATAGACAAGAGTGGGCTCCTGGAGACTTGATGCTGTGCATTGGCGTTTGAACCATTAGAAGCTTTTCCAGCTATGGTTGTCAAAGTCAAGGTGTGGAGCGAGAAAGTGCACCTACATCATTGCACTGCACTGCAGTGAACAAAGATTGCGGTACGATACTGCAGGTAACACTTGCTCTGTAGCAATATCAACATCTTATGTTGCCTTAGGCTAGTGTCTCATGATTTACTACTGATGCAAACAGCATTATTAGTATCCATTATACTAAACCACAGACCAAAGGCAAAGCATATTAATGTCCATTGTATAGTGGAGCCCACAACTAAAATGCAGAATCTTGCACCTCTGGTTCATTAAAAGTGTAATATCATAACAGAGTATCAGACATCCGTTGCCTTTCACCGCAGCACTCAGCGTTCTCCAGACATTGCTTGTACAGTAACTGATCTTGGTTGTGTACACACATCAATGTGTCAAGCCCTTTGTCCTTGAGTTGCTCCCTGGAACTCATTTGCAGCTCGCAAGCAACATGTGCTGTAAACACACCAATTAAACTGACATTCTGCTTTCTGCTCACTTGTCTTTCAAAAGTAGTATATTGCATGAAATGACTACATTACATTACAGGCACTTTTATCCAAAGTGACTTACAATAAGTGCATTCAACATAGGTAGGCAAAAGAACTACTAGTCACCAGAAATTGTAAGTGCATTTCCTTCCTAAACAAGCATACCTTAGCAGAACCAGTACTAAGGTAAAAGTGCAATAAGTTAGCTACCTACTTTTTATTTAAACAAATGAGACAAATGAATGACGCAAATAAACAAGAGCTAAGACAAGTACAGTAAGTGAAACAAATAAACAAGTGCTAAGAGGAAGGGTCAGGCAGGGTTCGAATTACGGGGGGTATTGGAGGGGTCTGACCCCCCCCCTTAT
>OOFE01049540.1:14190-27374 GCA_900323365.1 Monocentris japonica
CCCCCCAAAAGAGGTAAAAACAACAGGTCGGGGGGTCGAAACATTTATATATCCTTCTTACCTGTAATCGTAAATATTACAATATATTTCCCATATCTATCATCATCATCTACAGACTGCAGACATTACATTAAACAAGCAAGATACTGTAAGGATTGTAAGACTTCAGTTCACTGAAGCACGCACCTCATAAAGTCTATGCTCGCTTGCGTCACGCAAGCCAATGGAGACGGTGTAGGTTAATATCAGTAGCTAGCTATCTCACTAGTTTAATACACTTTCATTCACTGAGTCAACATGAGTAAGAGGAGAGGAGATATCCGGCACTTTTTTGGTGCTAAAAAAAGAGTGAGTTGAAACTTGTAAGAATTAAGACTTAGAGATGATAATGCAGCCTGTATTTTCTGTGGTTGTCATGCAGGCTTAATATTGAGTAGGATAGTATGGGTGATGGTGAGTCAGCAGGCAGGAGGAGGTCAGGAGGACAGTGAGCAGGCAGGACCTAGTAGCAAAGAGGTGAGTTAGAAAGGAGACTGCACTTAAAGATGTATGCCATCATACCAGATAATTAGGCAGCTGGTGTAATGGATTTGATTTATCATCATCTACAGACTGCAGACATTACATTAAACAAGCAACATACTATAAGGATTGTATGACTTGAGTTCACTGAAGCCTGCGCTGTACTGGGTTCCCTTTACACCCTGGAGAAAAAGTTGACCCCCCCCCCGATTGTCATTGTATAATTCGCACTCTGTGTGAATGTATGGATGTGAAGCAACGCATTGCTGAAATAGAGCCTGCTTGTTCGGCAAACCATGGATAAACAAACAAACACGAAACTTGGGATTCAACTACGCTGAAATTCAATCAGTGGGAAAGTTAGATTCATTCAGTTCATGTAAAGATCTGCATTGTTAAACAATTCACTGCAAGATAAAAATCGGACCATTCCATTGATACGTTGAACAAAGGGAAGCAGCCATGAGGTACAAATCAGCCAGAGAATGAATCAAATTAGAAACCTAAGCCAAAGCAGTACAAAAGAAAGAGAATCAATAATACAAATGTCAAGATAGAGCCCAGCGGATCCGAAAATCCCCTCCATCTCCAAAGGAAAGGATGAGTATTTATCATTGTCTCTCTGGCACCTTACTTATCATCCTCTTAACTTTTGCAGGAATGATAATGCAGGCGTGATTTATCGCTGGTCAGCAGAGGGGCTACTGATCCCTGAAAGGGGTTTGTGTCTATGCATTATTCAAACCTTTTTTTAATCTGCCTCTTTGGAATTGGGAGGGGGACTAGTTCTATTTCTCCTGCAAAAGCCATGAAAACTATGGTTTCTAGCCTTTCCATTTAGTATTTGATTTGACATTCCTTTTCCTAAAATGTCCCTTTTTTTGTTTTATAAATTGACAGACATGACAGTACAAAAACATCCTCCTCAACCATTCAATGCAATTTGATGACATCACACGACCCGTGGGAACTGATAACTTTTGTCGAAATTTTAGAAGGACGTGTACTTTTGCAGAACAAGAACCTAAAATGTGTGAATGACCTTATTAATGACGCGATGATTTCTTCCTGCCTGCTTCCACCCAAGCCATCTTATTTGATTGTGTCAATATTGTTAACAACTGTAAGAAAAGCGAGCCCAATCGATTGGGCTGTGTTATGAGAGGCTCGCCGCTGTTGCTGATCTGGAGTCTGCGAAGCTGTGTGTTAATGAGGTGAGTAATTAAAGAGGGGTATATTGAGCCCGCCGACCCCTCTGGCCCTGTTGAGCAGGGGACCAGAGAGAAACAGACCATGGGGCCAAATTACGCTAAGACGATTCATTAGCTGAGCCTGGCTACGCAGGGAGACCTAGCCCATCCTTCATGCTGCCTCCGCCCTTCTCCTCTCTCTGGCCTGCACAGATTGAGACAAGTGTGTTATATAAGTATAGGGTACCTATAGTATTTTTATTTTTTTTTATTTATTAAGAGAGGCTGCAAGAAGAAAACAGAAACAGAGTAGGGGAGAGACAGGAGAGAAGATGCAGGTGGGATCCGACCCTGGTCCAGAGTTGGGTACATCTGATCCAGATCAGTGTTAGGCTCATTACTCACAAAAAGCAATATTTTACTCACTGCAAGCAATCATTTGCCACACTGCTTGATTTTTTTATTTTTCCATTCAACCACAAACATTTACAATAACCTCTCAATAACCTCTGCTGCACATTTCTGTGTGAATGACGAGGGCAAACCAAATAGCGTTGATGTCCAATGTTCTTGTCATGTTTTTGCTTAATAAAATCAAAGTAGTGGGAATACTTCCACCCAGACAAAGAAAACATTTCTGCCCCTTTCTCATGCCCATGTCAACTGACAAGACGACAACTGATGAAAGTGAATCAAGAGGGATGGGAGATGTAAAAAATGGATTTGGATAATTCAACATTATTTAGTGGGATTGATAACAGTAACTTTTTCAGTGGTAATTGAAACATTATTATTGAAAATGAAATCATAATTTGTTGCACTATCTGTTGCTGGGAAAAGTAGTAATATTACTGTAATGGACCACCCAACAGTGTTCCAGCCGTTGTGTCTTATCGACTACACCATCTCTGGACACAAATTGAGACAGTGTAAATGAAAGATCTCACTGAAAGTATTCAGGTTTTGGCTTCATACTGAAAGAGAGAACAGATAGATTAATCTCCCCTCCCAGAAAACTTTGTCTCTCTGAGGACAGTGATAAATAGGATGAGGTAAGGCTCAATAATATAAAGTGCTGTATTTCTCACATGGCACCAAAGTGAATATATCTTGTTGGCCCCGACTGATTTAAAAGCAACATTTTTTTGCACCGAATTCATCAAGTGTGCTTTGAAACAGAGCAGTTGTACCATGAGGATTTAGTCATTTTTAATTTAGGAGTTCTTAATCTCTGAAGATTTTTCTTCTAATGTAATGTCAATTCTCAAGCAAAAAAGGCCACTATATATTCTGTAAACTGGCACAATGGCAATGGCCCGACTCCAGAGGGAACTTTTTAAAAAATGATTTCTTTTTGGTGCCATCAGCCGTAGAGCGTAGGCATTTCAGTTCCGCTAGGTGATTAGTAAGAGAGGCCAGTGTGGGGGCCGTCATGAATCAAACTCCCCGCTGTGTGTGCATATTGTATTCCACGGTCATCAGCTAAGCAGTGCCATTGCAGAACAGTACTGTCCTCCCCAATAAAGACAGTGTAAACAGTAAAGCCTGCCTAATCGACTGTTTAAATTTGGACAAGGTAATCACCTTCCTGATCTGACAATTGGTAAGGAACCCTTCCAACTGTGACAGGAGAAGTACAGAAAAGGAGATGGATAAAAACCTGCCTGTTCAAAACACTGCTGTCTGTATTGACAGATCCTCTTCAAATATTAGAGAATACAAATTAGGGAATCTGTAATAGCATCTGGCAGCAGCTTATTTTCTGCAACGTCATTCCTGTTGAATGTACTGAGCCAAAATGATCCAGATAATCACAAAATGTGTATATGTGTGTGTGTGTATGCATGTGTGTGTTTTTGAATCTTACTCCCAGTCTCGTAGAATAAGAATAATTTAAGCCTCTGCTAAAAAATAATTCCACAGGACTGATCTATAAATAACAAGTCCGGAATGTCCCTCTCCCCTTGAATGCATCATTTCATCAGTTAAGTCAGAAAAAATACATTTTCACCTCCTTTCCTTGTGTTGCTGACAACACAAGGAAATCAATGTGCAATTTCCCCACCCACGCTCAAGCTATTCCTGGTAAGGGTGGATAATCCATAGCATGGGCTCGCATCCAATGAAAGGCCTTGGAACTGAATCTAATTGGTCTGTGTATTAGCGGAACAATAACAGACAAGACTCCTCTGTACAACTGGGCCCGAATCCCACCACACAGTCATTCATCATGTGTCATCCTCATCTATCAGCACGGTGGTAAGCCTGCTACGCCCCTCCCAGGGCGTTGCTGTGGAGATCATGGAGGCAGAAGCAGCCCATCCAGATGGAGCAGCTGTTGGGGTTTTCCTGAGTTGAGTGGCTCTGCTGCCGCAGATGAAGCTGATGATGCCTTTGAACTTTACACAGTCAACACATCCTCCTTGTTGCAGCTCCCCACAGTGCCATTCCATCAAACCCCCACCCTGCCAACGTTAGCATCAGCCCTCCTCTCCTTCTCCTTTTCCTGTTTCCTAGATAAGAAGGACCCAGCTCACATCAGGAGATGCTTTTCGCAGACATCCCATGTTCGTCTCCATGCAGAGATGGCCTAAAACTGACACTGACACCAGGAGCCTCATTAATCTTCATAGCATCCAGAGTCAAAGAGTTGCCTTCTTCTCTCTGCCTCTGCTGGGTGGCATATTCTCTTGAGAATGCAATTCAACATCTTGGAGGTGCGACACATTGTCAAAGCACAAGATGGAGCATGTGGTGGGAAACAGATGAAAGCCAAATAAAGCGTGTATTTGAATATAACCTGCGTGACGGCATTTATGGAATTAGCAGCTTAAGCAGCTCAGCAATCTTCCTTTTTATTACTAACACCTGTGTCCATGACCCTGCATACTGCAGTGCAGCTTAGGCTGCTAAGACAGAGTGTTTGCATCCTCTCAGTCTGTCCGCTCTGAGACAAGGTATGCAGGCGCACATAAAGGCTAGCCGCCTGAGAATAGCTGGACTTTACATGCACAGTAAAAAAAAGCCTGTGTTTATTATTGTCATGTTTTTCATTGCAGTGAAACCCGCCTTGTTCCAAAGATATTAAGCACACACAAAGGGCACGGAGAAGGTATAATCGAGGCGATGCCCCAATTCTGTCAAAATGTTCCCTCACTGAGTCTTCCCTGTGTTGTATCTGTGGTGCTTTGTTGTCTGGCTCGCCTGTAAGAATCAATCAGCTCTGTACACCTGGGTTATGATGGCCCCCACTAGCCTCTGCAAGCTACTGGAGCATCAGTAGAGGAGGGAGGAGAGGCTTCTTTTTCTCCAGCCAGCTGATGATGTGGATGTTCTGCCATACCCAAGATCAATTTCAAGGATATTGGTTGATAATGAGAAACATAATGAGCCTCATAATAAGAGCCCCTATTTCAACAGAAACACATATTATGATAACCTTTCCTAAATTAAATAAACATTAAAAATCTAAATGAATTATGGTATTTTTTGCATCCTGTATATTTTTGACATATTGAATGATTGAACTTATTTAAGATGTCTTTTTTGGGTGGATGTTTTTTTTCTCACTGGCACAGTTTATTAACTTGCATTTCCTTTTTCTGTGTTTTTATTATCATATTTTATTACTGTTTTTATCACTGTATCACTATACAATGTTTAAGCACTGTGCAAATAAACTAAACTAAACTAAGATATATATAATATATTTCCGCAATGGATATGTGTTTTGAATGAACTCAAAAACTATGCAAAATGTTGAGTTTATCAGGTTTGTTAAGCAACTTATAAGGTGAGCTCACCAAACTCTTATCAGTTCAAACTGTGTGCATAAAAGATCTGTTTCCACAGGCAAAGGGTGATCAACTGATCTTGTACTTTTTCCCTATGAGGGGAACTTTCCATTCAGAGTGCACATTACTCCGTGGACTAAAAAGGCTGGAGGCCATGTAGGGATAAGGCAAATTACCACTAGTCTCTGACCGAAGCGTGAGCAGAATTCTTATCATCAGCTAAGGGTCAAAAGCTGTGACCTGACTGCAATCATGGTGGCAGATCCAAATGTCTCCAGGAGCAAAATGACAAAGATTAACTGTCGCTTGGAGCTCCAAGGCTCATAATTAATGCTGCCTCACTTCCCTGTGTGCCTCTGCTGGCAGGAGGATTGACACACAATTGATAAATTTGCCATTTAAGGGTCAGTCATCCCATGATGGGACACACAGTGCTGTGCACATGTTTGTCAGGTTTAAGCCGACATTGATTGGTTAGAAGAATTCTAAATTCTCACGTTCCCCCCACTAAACGAAAGCCACTTTTGATCTTGAATTTTAGATGGTCACTAGCAAGACTTGAAAGTGAAAACATGATGGAGAGGAACACATTGTGAATAGATATGGCTTTTGATTAGCAAGAAAGAAACCGTTTTATCACGTAGGCTGAAGGAAACATGCTGAGTGGTGCCAGTCACTGTGTGTGGAGTACAGCGCAGGGAAACAGCCTTGGAAAAGGGGTGGCTTTGAAAGGCTCCCTCCCACCTCTGAGTGGGCTCTGCAAATCCCTCCATTGAAGTGGGCTTATTTCTTAACAGCGCTCCTACCATTTCTTATGGATCCTCCGGAATCCTCTTTGCACATAAACACCCACAATGAAGTTCGCAGAAAATAAGAAAATGTTCCATCATGAAATATACTCTGACTCATAATCAATACACGGGGAGTGGGGGTGGGGGGGCGTCTATTTTTCTGTGCTTGGCTTTCTGAAGAGCCCAATAAGCCAAAAGGCCATTGAGACATACAGTGGGTTGAGGGTATCAATTACAGTGGAGGTGGATTGAATCCTCAGCCATGACACAGCTGGAAGTGGAAATGGAAGACAGTCCCATACATGGAAGTTAAGTCCTTTAGCCTCTGCTGCTCCTCAGTCACTTCTCATAAAACAGGCACTGCCATGTTTTACGTAAAGGCAGACAAAATGCCTCAAAGGCCCAGATATCAGGAAATAAATATAAGGGGATCCATCTCTAATTCTCCTGTATGCCAGCCTCAGAGGAAATTGGAAATGGGTAGTGAATGGCTCAATTTGTCTTGATGTCATTTAATGGCCTGTACCTGTTATGGACTCAGTCTAATGTAGTAAAATACAATGAGCAAAAACGCTTCGGATTCAGGGGAAGAGGCTGCAACTGCCTGGCAGCTGCCTGAAAGCTTTTCAATTTACCGAGAAAGCAGTGTTAAAAAGACCCTTACATGCATGCCCTAAAAAAAAAACATTCTGACTGCCAGACAAACGCCTCCATTTAATTTTTCCTTAAGGATGTCAGATACAGTATATTCTGCTAACAATGACAGTGTAAATGGGGTATCACTACTGCTGCAGAAAAGAAAATGTAACAGCAGTTTTGTTGTTTCGTTTTCCTTACATGAAGTTTACAGGATCATTTATGTGTCAAGCGTCAAAACTCCATTGTATACCTCCAAGAATACATAGTGTCAATCTACTCTTCACAGATACCTGTATGTGGTCCTCGTCTGACAACACTGATACACAGTAAGAATTGAGGTTTATTATGTTTTGCAGCACCCTCAGAACTAACATTAATGGCCTCTCTTAGAAGGTTGCTACAAGCCATTAGCAAAAGATGAAATAGCCTTGGACAGCTGGGACATAGTGGGAAGGTGTAGTGTGTTTGTGGTTTGAGGAAAAGTGCCCCTGTGTGTACTACATTGAATATGTGTGGGATAATAACATATGCTCCCTAATTGCAAACCTGCACCTGAATGAATTTATGGCAGATGCCAATGCCTGTGCATGCTTTTCAGAGAGTGGGTAGAGAGAGAGAGTGTGAGAGAGAGAGAGAGAAAAACTGAATGATCGGTAGAGACAGAGCAGACAAAGAGGAATGAGATTGAGCTGGACAGGGAGACAGTGAAGTCAACAGCGATGTGAGTGTTTAAATGAGACACTGATCCAAAAAGGAGTGGATGGTTCCAGATCCTAAGCAGCCAAATTGCCATTTCCACCCTTAATTGAGAAGTCATGCCTGCTGGGGTTATGAGGCATACTGTCGAGGTGCCCTTGAGCAAGGCATTTAATCTCCAGTTGCTCCAGTGGAGCTGCTCAGTAGTGAACAGAAGAAGACTGTTTGCACTGGGCAGCTCCCAGGTGGGATTTTTTAAATTTTATTTTAACCTTTTCTCTTTTTATTTGTTATAAACTGCTGTTTTCCAGCAATTCCCTGCTTCACATTCATCATTCACACAGTTCCACACTGAAAATGTCTACATGCACCATCAATTCAATAGAACAAGACAAACAGGATCTTCAGTCGACATCATCTCCTTCCTCTGTCCCACTGGCATCACTTACATCAGCACAGACCCACACAGCACCAGACCAGATACCCAGATACAAGGAAGGAAATTGACTTTTTGACCAAAGGGTTCATGGTTTCCGAAGTTTGCCAACCACTATCACTGTTTGATCAGCCAATGTGAATTTTAGAATAGAACTAAACAACAATGTTTGGTGGCCAAAACGGCTGGTGGAGTATACAAAAAGCAACAGCAAAATTTTCTAACTAATTCTCCTTGCTTTTTCAATAACTGACCAGTAGAATATGCTTAAGCATGGTTTAAATTGAAATACACAGCTATTTGCTATCAAAAACATTATTATAACATTATTACAGTGATTCAACATTTATTTACAAACTTGTGGTCTTGGTTGTTTGACCATTATCAGTCAGCACTATTCAGATACCATACATCGTCAGACAAGCCCTGCACTCCAAGAGTAGCACTAGGTCAAAGTCATTTTTCTCTCACTGGGTTGTGCGGAAAACAACTAAACGTATCTATTTCATATCATATGACTGGTGTTTCAGGATCAATAGCCCCACATCCACAAGGGAAAATCCCCCCTGGCTCCGGTCTGAAATCAAATTGTAAACCACCCAGCCTGAAATAGCCTTTGTGTGACTAATTCCCTCTCTATGCCATAACTGCTGGGATCATAAGTGGCTTTTTTTTTGTCTGGACCAGAAAATTAGATTCTTTACCCTATTAGAGACATAACCCCACACAGCTTCGACAAAAACCTGGCTTGTCAATATTAATAGCTAATATGATCAAAGATGGCACGGCACACTTTATTAGCCATCTGGTAGCTCTGCCGGGTAATTTACAAGCAATTTTTGAGGTTTACCATTTTAGAGAAATGGGGGGTGGGTTGGTGTTGGTGCTTTGAAAGAAAGGTGCAGTCAATTAGCTGCGTGGCAATACCCTTGTTAAAAGGCTGGATAATGCCCAGGCTGGATTGATTTACTGGCTGCAGCCACGTAACAGCTCCCCTATCACAGCTCACTGAAGTGTGCATTAGGACTTGGCGTTAGCAGCAATATGGCTTTTACGTTTAACAATCTGCACCCAGGTGGAATGGAAGAGCCTGACAGAGAGGAGCCTCCCATCACTTGTCAGTATTGTCAGGGGCAATGCCTTATTATCCCCGGCCTACTGGCTTCTATTCTTGTCATTTATCATCCCCATCACCTTTTCTTTGTGACCCACGTCACAGGGGGAGATGAGGTCTGCAGGAGATATATGTATATGAATATGTTTAAAATTGGGACGGGATGGATTCCTCTGCTCCGGCAGACCCCTTTGTTTGGAGGCGGACGGAGGAAGCTTTTGTGTATCTGCCAGCAGGGCCAGAGCTCTCTCCATCACGGCATGCCATTCAGGAGATAAGCATCAGTTGGCGGCCCACTCCACTGACACCGCCACTTCCTCCCGGAGTCAGCAGATTACATTTTAGAAGTTGACAGCTTGTTATCACCTTGGATAGCAGGAGGGCTTAATCTTTTGTTCTTTTCTGGTAGGGGGAGAGCTGAGGAGTCGCCTGCTCAGGCCACCGATTCCACTGACTTCTCTCCTTGTGCCCTCTGCAGTGACATACACGGTGAATAGAGGTCTGTCCTCTGCTCTTTTCATCTTCCTCTAAGAGCGACGACACTTTGTAGAGGGATTACAGTGATGGAAGCCTCTGCGGTGCACAATGATATCCATTCTACATGTCTCCTAGACAGGGCATGGGTTCAAGACTGATTCGATAATGGGTGTAAGGGCTTCCTGTCTGCAGGGATGGATCGCAGCTCCTGAGACAGGGCTTGTCCTCTGGGAACAATCATTTGAGTCCACATTTTGGAATCTAACTTAAAATGATCTCCATGACGTACCGGGGGCGGAGAATGGGAAGGTTCTTTGTTCAGTACTGTAGTTGATGTAGATAGTATAAACACCATACTTCGTCATTCCTGCTGAAATTACTGCAAGAAGTGCTATGTTTCTGGGAAACTAATTTTACAGAGGAAGTCAACAGGTTTATCAGCAGTCAACAGGTCCTTGGTGCCAAGGTTCCACGAAGAAAACACTCATTTTCCTTGGTTGCCCTTTGGCCTTGATATAGCAGCTGGTCGTCCAGCAAGAGTCTGCCTTTTGTCAAAGCTCTCCTGATCCATTCATGGAGGGTAGACTCAATCTTGGCCGCTCAACATTTGTTGTTGTTGTGGGAATCTGAAAACTGAAAACTATTTGGCTATGAACAAATAATTTGATAAGCAGTGGTGCAGATAAAGGCACAAATAGGCACAGATAAGGCATTTACTTTTTCTGTCTTTGAAGGATTTTAGGGATTACACAAGGACGGTCTCCAATTAACTGTCAATGGAATAGCTGCAGGTTTTGTGATCTGATGAACTAACAGATTTGAGCTGGTTGTTTGTGAGGGAGGTGCTTGTATTAACAAATATTAATTGAACTGTAAAACATTGCCAGAATAATACACAAATATACATTGCGTATTATACATTGTTGTGCTAACAATCACAAACCATCTTGCATAATCTTCTCTTGTCGAGCAGATAATAACTTAGGCAACTTTGAACATTGGGATTTATTATCACTGCTTTGCCTTTCAAGCCGTCAGATGTCTCCTTGGTGAGAACTGTGGTTATATAACCTCCCTCTGTCCTCCCACTCTCACTTTGTATGCCTCTTCCTGTCTGTAGCATTCACAGTCTTTCTCAAGCCTGCTGGAAGATGGCTACAAAGCTCACACTCGCATACTCCTTTGGACTCAGAGAACTCTCTCTACGAGTCTTCCCACCTTTCTGAGGTGTGTGCAATGGTGGAGACACGCTTTCTGACAGGAACTTTAACTTTGATGAGAACTGACTCATACAGAGGCGGTGACATAAGAAAAACCAAGCTGCTTATGCAACAAGCCAACCCTGTCTTATGGAATTAATTCTGCAGGCGAGTTTTTTTCTGTCTGACTGCCAGGAACCTGCACACCACTCTCCAGACCTGCTGTTCTTAGCTGGGGTTATGTGTGAAGTCCTTTTATATTCTCTTTGAAATTGTCTGATTTTTCGTTAATAAAAATCTTCCATTGGTTGGATGCAGAGCAGAGTTGTCAGTTTTGGCTCCGTATTAGACAGTTATGTTGCTGCTCATTAAACAGCTTTTGATAACCAATCCAGTGCTGATTAATTGGTGCTCCCATGGCGAGGCGTCTTGTTCCAAGCGACGGCTGAGGACTTAGTGTTGGACAGATAGTAGAATGACTTGGGACACTGACGGCCAGAACAATGTCACAGCAGGCAAGAAGCCAAGTACTGACTTTAATCAGTGTCGGTGAGGCTCAGAGCCGCTGAGGCAGACCTGTTAGTATTAATTACAAAAGAACTTGGTTACATTACATGCACTGTTCATGGGAGGTGTTCCGCCAACTATCACTTGCCTATTGTCATTAGGTCAGATCACGTTTGAGGTGTACTCTATATTTTGAGGCAGTACAATGATATTGATTCATATCAAAGGCCTCAAACTTGAAGACCAGGATTACAGATGGACATCGCGAAAAAAAAGGCACATGAGTTCAGAGGCTGTGTGTGTGTGAGTGTGTGTGTGGGTACATTTGGCTATGTTCACACTGCCGCTGAAACTGTCCCGATTCAGATTTTTCCCCATACATATGACAGATTTTATGCTTTCGAATCAGTGTGAACGGATAAGATCTGCATGGCGTGGCATTTTTTTCAATTCTGATTCGGACCGTACAGATATGTACAACATTGGATCCCAAGGCATACGACTTACATGCAATGTCAGCGTTGTCATGACAATAAGTAAATCTTACGCCATTCAACTGAGACAGTGGTCATAATGGTAGTGTCTACGGAAACTGGGCTGAGTCAGCGTTAGCATGGAGGACAACGAAAGACAACAATGGAAAGAAAATGAAATAGCTGACTTGATTGGTTCAGACAAAACTGGAAGGCACATAAAACATGTTTGAAACAAGTGGGAGACATGTAGGTAGAAAACTGGACGTGACGTCTTTAGTTGGTGTTGCTCTGTGTTTGCATAGCTTGTCGCCGTTGCTGTCATTTCATATTGGTATAGAATATGACTTCCATCCTAGAATAGATATGAAAAGTCATCCAAACAATTCAGATTTGAGCAGTACTTGAGAATTGAGCATGAAGGCCTGCAGGGTGAACACAGCCTTTGTTTGTGACTACATCCTTGACATTCCAGCATTTTTATGTTTATCCAGTTCATCTGAAACTTTCTTCTTAAAGGTGAGCCCTTTTGTGTTCACAGCCATGGACTGTGCACTCAGCCTTGGCTGTGGTTCTTGCAGTGACATAGCATGGGACAGATTGGCAGCAAGGAAAAGCACAGTCTGTGATTACAGCCTTCAAAGACATTTTCAAAAAGCAGCCTCTCTGTAGGATCCACCTGGTGCTCTACCTGCTTTCTATTTTATTTCCTTTGGAATTTTTAACACAGCCCAGCGTGGCATTATGGAAAAGGGCAACCTGACAGCCACCCACCAGCAGCAGGCCGGACTCTCTGCTTCAGCAGGGGTCTTAACCTACTGTCTACTTGTCGGTGGCTCAAAAGACGCATTTTAGACTCTGCGCTGAGTTGAAAGGGAAGATCAGAGCATCTTTTTTTTTTGTTTCAATCATCCCTGGTAAATTTAGCTTCCTCCTTCTGTTCCTCTCATCCCTTCTCTCATACTGTATGGTTGCTTTTGGAGCCGTATTTTATATTTCATGGCTTTCTGGATAGCACCAGATCAGCTGTTTTGAAGTTTTTCATGTCCGAGAGTGAAGAATAGTTCAGGGGAATAAGGCACACCCCAGCCTCAGCTCTGCACTAATGTGATTTGTACCCTTTTTCAGAAAGTATTACAAAGAAATAGGGGGGAAAAATCTGTCCCTGGCGAAATGGTTTCTTCAAACACCTAATGGTTGGTTTCCAATGCTAGTGCTTTGATTTTTTTCAACCTTCCTTTTACAGTTTACATATGAAACAGCATTTATTGTGAAATTACTTATTCAAGCACTAATTATTTCTTCAAGCTATTTGTTTGTTTGTTTGTTGTTTGTTTTCTATAATG
>OOFE01049540.1:27394-41887 GCA_900323365.1 Monocentris japonica
TTTAAATTTTTCTTCAAGTCTGTTGTTTTTTTTTTTTTACATGTTTGATGCAACAGGAAAGTGTAGGGAAACGAAATCTATTTGTATAGATTGGCATATAAGCAGCCATTGGTGGGCAGGATCAGATGGCAGAGAAAACTGATTATGTTGCAAGGGCCCACGGCATAACCCCAGGCATCAATGTTAATGGAAAACCAGATGACCTTGCAGTTGCCACCGAGCGGCTCCGTTTTGAATCCAATTGACATAGACTGGGTCTGGAAGAGGCTGGAGGGAAGGTGGTGCAGGCACCTGATACCCATGCAAGAAAATCGGTCTGTCTCTCAGAGGCACTCGCTAAGGTCTCTTCTGCCCCCTGAGGTGAACGAGGGGAACGTGTAGTTGAATGTCTAACAGTGGTTGCCATAACAGTTGCTGGGATAACCATCCAGGTGGTCATATGATCTGAACACTAAGCAGGATGGCAAAGCTCGGCTTGCACTGTTTCAACATTCCAATCAAGGTATGTTGTCGTATTAATGCCCAAGAGACAGGCTTCCCTTGTTTTCAGGGCGCATATTGCACTTAAGGTTGTGTAAAATCACTGTGATGGAGTTGGCTTTGCCAAGTATTGCTTTCCAATGATCTCCCTGCTCAGGGAGGAATGGAGAGGATAGTGCCAGCACAACACAAGCAGACTTTGTTAAAGAAGCTAGACGAAAGGATGGGAAAGCAGAATAAAATAACATTATTTTTTTCCACAAACATCCAATGATAGATTTGTATAAAAATATTGCACAGCTCTGCTGCTCTGGGGGTCATCGGCACAATTTAATTACACTAAGAGACAGCTAAATTAGACTTTGCAAACAGACAGGGCTTAAGGGATTACTGGACCTCTGACAGGGAGATCAAATTCTACCTTCCAGCATGAAACAATATGCCCAGTTCTTGGCAGTCTCTATGTGGAGATAGAGGGATGGAGAGATGGAAGGGGCTAGTGGTGGACAGCCAGATGATAGATTTATATGGCAGGTAGCTGTTTTTATTTTATTTTTTAACTTAATCATACTTTTTATCCACTGTATGAAAAGTGGATTTCAGTCTGCCTGTAAAAAGCATCTTGTCATCTTTTTTGCGATGGTGCTTCATAATAAACGTGAACTTGACCACAGCTAGAACAGTACAATCCTATGCATTGAATCGCATTGCTTGCCTTGACTACATCACCTCGTGCTTTTCCCATCATCCTGTTACTCTCTCCTGCATGTGCCATGTTTTGTCTGCACGTCTCCCACATTTCATACGTGCATCATCGGTGTACACCTGACGGTACACTGGTTGAATGCACTATTGGACACAACACCTCCTCTGCAGCTGCCAACATACTACAGTATATGGCATGCTGCCTCAATGCACATAGTGATTGAATGTGGCATGTTTGTTTGTAGGACATGTATAGTCCACTGCCCATGATATCTCCCCCTTCCCTTGCACTGTATGTGAAGTCTTGTTACTCATATCACGTGTGTTATTTTGCACAGTGAAACACTGCACGTTGTTGACATGTCGCTGCACCAATTATTATACTTGGAAAATAGAATGATTATCATTATTGCATGAAATACTGCCTGTGTGTCTTCATCCTCTGTTGTTCTACTGTGATTGGGCAACATCCTGGAATTATACACCAATCAGCCATAACATTAAAACCACCTGCCTAATATTGTCTAGGTCCCCCTCGTGCCACCAAAACAGCTCTGACCCGTCGAGGCATGGACTCCACAAGACCTCTGAAGGTGTCCTATGGTATCTGCCACTCTGAGCGGTCTGCGGCTACGCAGCCCCATACGCAACAAGCTGTGATGAACTGTGTGTTCTGACACCTTTCTATCATAGCCAGCAGGTGCCAGGTGACAGGTGCCATTGTAACAAGAAAATCAATGTTATTCACTTCACCTGTCAGCGGTTTTAATGTTGTGGCTGATCAGTGTGTATATTACAGCAAGCAAAACTTTTCAGTTCATTCAAGGCAAGAAAGTTGATGCAGCTACTTTCTTTCACTCAGTGAAATCAAAACTGAATTTTGAGATAGAGCCTGCCATGTTCAGACCCCATCCTTCCCATCTGCCTGTACCCCCTCACAGGTAGATGTCAGGTATGTCAGGTATGAATGTCTGCGATACATAAGTTGTGAAATCAAAAGTAACGATGACATCTTCCCTGCTAGACGCTGGCTCTTTAACATCCGCCCACATCAGAAATACCAGCTAGTGAATAATTAAGATACAAAATGTCAAGGACCTCAGAGGTTTTTTTTTATGTTTTGGTGGGAATAACAGCAGAAGATGACTGTGCCCCACGAAATTTATGCAGAAAGAAATGCCACTATACTCACTGGTATAGGACATTTTGACAATGAGGAATTCAAATTGTTGGAATTTTAATTGTGCTATTTTTAATAATTGTGTTTTTTGAGATCTACTTTTTGCATAATTCAGTCATTGCATTGTTTGGCGGTCACAGCGGGAATAAACTTGTCCTCCGTTGTTCTGTGCAAAGTTCAGACTATTACCATATATGAGATATGGTTACGGAGCCGAGCTCACATAACTGGGTCAATCCGTCATCAATTTATAATACTTAAGTGTATTATCACATCTCTCTGGAATTTAAGAAGCTCTGGTCCTTTGTACCACAATGGGTAGAGCAAGGCATTGATGCTGGCAGGGTTAGGGGTTTGAGAGGCCACCAATGCTGAAATTGAATGTAGGGCACTTGAGCTAAAAGCACTCAACACATGATATGTTATTGTTAATGCTTAGAATAGATCCAGGCATTCACTTGTCTATAAGTATGCGCACATACACACACACACACACACACACACACACACTTGCACCATGGCAAAAAACTTCACCCCTTCTCCTCCATTAAAGGATTGCGCAGCAGTGGGGTTTGCGTTGAGGGACACATCTCTTAGGTGACACATAGTCAGACCTTCCACTCACTACAGGACTTTATTGCCACAAGCATTGGAAAAATGCTCAGAGGTGCAAATTTGTGCTGGCAATTTATCTGAATTGCTAGCTCTTCAGGCATCTCTATTCCCTGAGAGACAGGTTGTGGTTTCTCCAATTGTCCTTAAACAATTACTTGGGAGAGATCAGGGGGAGGCTGTTGCCAGTTATACCATGGTTTTCTGAGCTGCCATTGTAAGTGTTATCTAAACCATGGGATACCAAAGCACTCCAGTGCACTGCTAGCCAAATAAAGAGGAGGAGAAGGAGAGAAAGGCAGATAAAAGCTGACAACCAATGTATTAAAGCTCAACACTATTAGATATGAGCTTCTGCTGGGCTGAAGCATCATAGCTTAAGGCAAAGATACTGCTTGCTCATTGTGCTTTTGCGCAGTGTTTTGGAGGACTATGTAGCGTCTCTCTCCCTCCCTCTCTTTCTCTCTCTCTCTCCCCCCCTCTTTCTCTCTCTCACTCATGCATGATTTAGTAAACTGGCATTCCTCCCTTTTTCAATATTCAAGTAAAGAGATACAGCAGGCTGAAAAAAAGGATGTGCCTATGTTGCAGAAATTGTGTCATACAAACATTCATTCCTGGAAGATGGCTAGTGTTCAAATGAGTGAGAAGTCGTCATCGAAATGCCGCTATCTCTTGTTACCAATAGTGTTCTTATGAACTCTGTGAAAGCTGTAACTCTTAACTCTTAATTCTTAACAATGAGGAAAACTGTGACTGCAAGTTTGGGGCCAATACACATTGTGCTGCATATACAAATTGCTAGTGTGTGTGCGCATGTGTGTGTGTTTGTGCATGTGAGCATGTGTATGTCTAATTCTATGGTATAACCCATACCTGGAACGCTTACCTGGAGCATCTTCGCTACATATTAGAGGATGTTGCCACTTTGATAATTATCTCCTTGGTAACGTCGGCACTTCTTGACTTAAAAATGGCCAAACCCCAGGCTTAATCAGTGGTGAAAAACAAAGCAAAAACACCTACATATATTTAAGTGAAAATTAGTGCGTTCATATTTAAGCTTTAAAATATAACATAGCATAAATGTGCCAAAAAAAACAAAAGCCTTAAAATAAATATGTTTAGGTGTTATTGCTGTTTTTCTACTGGAAAATATAGACCCGCTCACTCTAACCTAGGCCAGCCACATGGCAGATTCTGCCCTCCCTACTGATTGAGCCTGGGGTTTGACTCATTTCCAAGGCAGGACGACACATGCAGACGTACAGATGACACTAAGGAGACATCCTCTAATGTGTAAACATTAGAGGGTGTACGCTAAGCTATGTGCTACATGAACGCGACATGTACACCCCACCTGAATGAAAGACATTACAACAACATGACAGTTATGTTACATGTGTCTAACGCCTGTGGCTGCATTGTCTACGTAAATTCTTGGTGTAATCTTAGAAGTTTGGTTGGAAGTCTTGGTCTGACGTTATAGGCGTTGCAGGTACTGGTTCTCTGTGTTAATGTTGGGGATCCCATGTCATAGTATGTGTTTCTTGTGTGTGTGTGCTTCACTTGTTGTGTTTGCATGTTTTTGTGTGTGACAACATCCCTGAGAGTATCTGAAAATCAGTGCAATATTAGAGGACTGGAGAGATTTCAATCTTGGTAAGTGGCTCTTATTGCTAGAGAGCCTGACACTGTGCTGATATTGACGATGACTCACAGCGCTTGTGACATGATAAACCCACCACGTGGTGGATAGCAGCCTCTCTGGCCCCGCTGGAGAGTGGCTTTGGCGGCAGTGAGCGGGAAACTGTTCACTACCAGTGTCCTCTGTGAGCAGCAATGACAGATCAACGCATGTCAGGAGCATTTACTTCTTTAGTTTGGTTTGTTTGGGCAGGTGAGAACAATTAAAACTCAGCTGCATGCTACATAACCAAGACAGCCTGAAAATGCAGGTCTCAGGGTGCATTCACACTCGGCATGTTTGGAGCGGTTTAATCAACTTCTTAGTTCATTTTGTTTGGGGAGAACAATGCCAAACATGGTTTTTCGCTGTTCAACCATTGTTCCATATTGTTTTATGGGTACAAGCAGACAAATGTTGACATCTGATGGCGAGCAGTTACTCCTGTTTGGAAAGTCAACCATAACAAAATGAACCGAGGGCAAACCGTAATGTGGACTGATGCTCCTATTCAGATATGAGTGTTCTTACCTGATATGAAGACCAGAGATGGTAAATTACAGCAGAGCACAGACAAATCCATCATATTTAGCTACATGGACTGGAACTGGATTTCTTTTGATTCCTCCCGCTCCCCTGTTTCCAATCTCACAGGACGACAGGTTACCAAAACTCTGTCCAATGAACAAGCTACTTGGGAGACCTGGTTCACTTGTAATTGGGCAGTGTGAACCTGAACTAACCAAATACAAAAATGCAGCAAAGTTACCTTTTCAACTATGGTTTGGACCAAAGAAAATTAACTATAGGTGTGATCACACCTTCAGTCCTGTGGTGCCGTTCATTAGGAGTGAGAATGTAATCTAAATGAACTACAGAAAACAACCCCAAGACACAAGGTTTTATGGGTATAAGGAGACCAATGTAGACATCTGATAGCCTGCAGCTACTCATACTTGGAAAGACTAGCATAGCAAAATGATGTGAAGACAAAGCTGGAGTTGAGATAAGGTGACATTTCGCTTGATGAACAGCAGACTAAGTAAATTACATCGAAGAGAGCAGACAAGTTACCCCAGCTGCCAAAATCTCCAGCTTCACAGAATGAGGTTACCAAAACTCTGTCCAATGAAGGAGCTACTTGTGAGTCCATGTGACTTTTGTTTGCAAACCCTGTTTGGACTTGTGATTGGACAGTGTGATCCTAAACAAACCAAATACAAAAATGTAACAAATTAAACTTAAAAATAAAAATCATGAACATTTGCAAAATTGAAGTCAGAGTAGGAGGTTGTTCCCCAACAGCAGCAACATGCAATTAATGCAACCCGTGTTTAGGCAGTGAGCTTTGTAGGAGCCAAGGAGGCTCGTAGGCTCAGAGCTGATCTCTTGTTTCTGTGACATGAAGCAGCTTAGGTTTACAAGCTCACCCACCTGGACAGGACACTAGTCCAGCACAGGCGCTTAAACCCCAATCTACCTCTGTAATGCTGAGTACCACGCACAAGGACATTGGGTCCCTTTATGTCATCTGTGTGTGTATGATTTAGTGTACTTGCATGTGTGTGTGTGTGTGTGTGTGTGTGTGCCCATTAGGTTTAGTCCGATAAATCAATTTGCTGATGTATAAGGCTGGTATTGGACTTTTATTAAAAGCCAGCTACATGAAATCTAAAACTTGCAATGATTTTATTTTTCATTTTATTATTAAGTTTTCTCTAACATTGAACAGGTGTGGTGGGTCACCCTGCCCTAAACAGCTGCTAACCCTAAAAAAAATCATTAGTATTGGCTTCAATAAAGTGTCCCATGGTCTAAATGCTGTTTCAGAGGCTTTTCCACCTTGTCAAGAATAACACAATCTTGGGGAAACACTGAATATTTGTAATATTTTGGTATTGAATAAAATATCATCTATCTGTAGCTTCAATACAAACATATTGGTATTGGAATCTGCCTTCAAAAACCCATATCGGACGAACCCTAATGTCCATGTTGTCTCAGGACTAATGGGACACTAACCTGGGCCCTGTTGCTGGACCATCTCAGACAGGTCCTGCAGGTGAATGAAAAGGACCAGACCTCCAGCGGCAAACAGCAGGAGGAACCAGAAGGAACAGGGCAGCATCCTCCTCCGCCCACGCAATGAGTCCACCACCATCCTCCACTCCATCCACAGCATGACACAGCTCAGTCAGACGCTAATGAAAAGAGGTCTGGAGAAAATCAAAGGAGGGAGAGAGTCAAGGAGAGGAGAGACAGAGGTGGAGAAAGCAAAAGAGAAAGACAGGGACAGATAGAGAGAGAGAGGAGCCCAGGTCAGTAGGAGTTAAAGGTCACAGCAGGACGAGACCAAGTGTTCACACCAAACATTTATTCCAATTCTGAAGCATTTATATGAACTCTGTAGGACATACTGTATAGTATTTATCACCTCCATGCGTTTTTCATTCATACATAGTGGCGAGGGTAAGGAATTGTTTATATATGTGGATGTGAGTGGACAACAAACATCCTGAAAGAATAGAAATCTTGTCTTGCCCTGTCCAGGTACTGTTGTCCCTATGCAATGTGTGACTGTATGTAGGCCTACATACAAGTTGCCAAGATGCACCTGCACCATTGTCAGCAAGTCAAATTCCTGTACCTTTATTTACTTATTGTAATTTCATTTAATTTCTTTATACAGGGAAAAAAAAGAGGTTAAAACACCATACAAGGTACTTGGCCCTACTCAGCAAAACTGCTGGCTTGCAGAGGGTTGTGGTCCTGCAGCAGCAGAAGAGGAAAACAATAACATATTTGAAAGGGAGAAGATTCAAAAGAGATACATATTCAGATAAAAAAAAGAGGTGGGAAAAGGATATAAGAAACAAAAGATTAACAAGGAAGTAACAAAAGAAGAGTTATTCTGACTCCAGGTTCAGAGGCAATCCCAGATACTACAAAATTGCAGTCGCAGTTGAGGAAGCGCACAAATCAGCTGTGATATGTTTCTCGCAATCAACCTGGATGCTTCGACGCATGATGATTCCTGACGGATTTTAGTTCTAATTTCAGTTGATTTTGCAGCTCTAGAAATACGAGAAACAAATAGGGATGAGAGGAAGCAAAATCAAGAACGCACAAGACATCAATAAAATACACAAATAACAAAAGAAATAAAATAAATCAAGTGAGAGTTTTGTGTGTTGGGCAATTGGGCAAGAGAGCGTGTGTTGTGTAGAGAAAAAAAAACGTCACGACTTTGTGAATGTAAGTGTGGCATAGACACTTAACACCCAAGTGGTGTCAAATCAGTGCAGAGTAGAGATGCAGCCATAGTAGAAGTTTCACTTCTTGGGGCATGCTTGATGCATTATGGCTGCAATATTGATCTCAATAGTTAATAATAAAATTGTGCTATTTGGTTATATGCCAGAAGCCACAAGAATTGTGCCAACTTAGTTTCCATAAAATATAGACTGGTATGAAGCTGGTGCTGCAGTTCAAACGCTTGATAGATGCATGATGGGGGACTTGGGGACACCTCTCAGTTGGACAGACATTAGTTGGACTGTTAGAGCCATTGTATCAAAGTAAGGCACTGGGCTGGGGGAGGCAAGAAGAGTAAAGCCAGCGCTCTAGGAGCTTCATTCTAACTATGCAATAACTTCACTTTGACAGGACACGTGGCAGTTAAATGAAAGAACATTGGTTGCCATAGGGATTGAACCTGGGAGCTTCCGGTTACAGGGCAATTACTCGTTAAGTCACCCACCCTTTCATGCACTTTCGATAAAGAACATTTCAAGTGGATCTTCATCAAGTCATTTTGATTTACAATGGATAGAAACATTGTCAGTAAAACATGAATGAATGGATTTCTTAGTGTATGAGCATTACTCTTTTCTACAGACTAGAATAGAAGAATAGAACCCCATGGTTGAGGCAGAGGAGAGAGAGAGAGATGCCTTTTCATGTCTATACCTCCACTGTTAATGAACGCTCTCTTTTCACACTTTGGTGACTGTACTCAAAAGTCCATTCCATGGGATGGGTGTGAAATACCTGGTTTTGGCTGGATTACTCATTTAATTTCAGTTCACTTCAATAAACGCGACTTATTCCTGCATACATTTTTCATGGTGTAACAGAGTTAAAAATGCACTTTATTAATTCTTGTTTCCTATTAAATGATTCTGTTGAGTATTTGTGAATTTTATCTTAATGAGTTATTTTTATTTACTGTTATTTTTATTCATGTTTTCTGTGGAAATGACTTTGAGTGCCACTTGTATTACGGCGGGCTGCCCTGTGTCATGTGACCAATGTCGCTCTGCAGAGATTTTAGCATCCATTACCTGGTGTAAATTCTGTTATTTTCCATGTTTAGGAGCAGATGTGCAGAGAGAGGGAAAAAAAAGTCCAGAAGGCAATTAATGGGTTGTATTGTCTTCTGCAGGAGCAAATAAATGCTGGAAAACAATCCCCTAAGTCATCCCTTTTCATGCCCTACTCACATCCGTTACAATAGCATAAAAGTACCTTTAAAAAATCTACAAAAAAAAGGTTTTCTACATGACAGTGAAAGTGGTGTGTGCAGGGTGTGTTGAAATTATTGGCTAACGAGGATGTGGCACCCTCAGGGAGCTCTGCAGATCAGCGGACAAGTGTTGAGGTTTAGTGTGGCTTAATGGCTATGTCACATACTTTCCTCTCTCTTTCTCATCTTCTTGGCCACCTCCCTTAGCATACAGATGGGGAGTGGAGAGGGGGAGAAGCATGTATGTAACATATGCAGAATTGTCCTTTATATGTGCATTATTGGATTGCCTGGAAGAAATTGCCCCGAGGGGATACATAAATTTCAATCATCTGTTTTTTATACAGCTGTGCTATATTGGTTGCTATGCCAACTCTAGTGGTAACCAGGGAGCTGGTTAGCAACCTCTCTTGCTTACTGATGTTTTTATTTTCTTTTAAGTGTATACTGCTTTGAAGGAAACTTTTCAATCAGTTCACATGCGTTGTTTGGTCATTCTGACAGTACACAGCCGGTACCTGTTGCATCACCGTCTTACCCATAATCCAAGGAAAGAACGCCAGCTCTGGTACTATTGGTACTACTAAAATATCCCAACTGATTTAAGAGCTGACTTTTTTTTCTTTTTTAAGTATTTGCCACAAGAAGCATTTCCTGCCAAAAGTAAAGTAGAAATTAGAGAAAGAATATTCCAAACTACTGTTTCATACTGTTTCATTGTTCAGAGGCTAAATGGCTGTTTAATTTCTCCGCCACATTCAGGCTTCGGTCGAAGAGTAATTGCAAACACGGTTTAAGGTTAGTTTTAGTGTATTTTGGTGCCAGGTGGGTGGGGTTTACCACACAGGATGATGCAGTGAGTGCCAAAAAGTTTGGATAATCACAGGAAAGTAAACCCCACTCTTCTGGCACTCAGGGCAGATTAAAATGAGCACTAAGAATAATCACTCAACAGGATCGTAATGAGAGTGCTTTTGAATCTTGTTGAGCGTTTTGATAAATCTTTATGGAATCTGAATCGCTTCTATCGGGTAAGTACGGTGAATGCAGCTCACAATAACATTGTTTAGCGACAGTGCTACTGTTTGCAGCATTGACATAATACATGTGATGGTATGTGTGAGTCTGGTAGTGCAATAGTACATAGGTCACAATACTGACCGCAGCAGATCTGACACTTTCAAATGTCTGTGTAGCAATGCGTGCTACTACCGGGCCGTGACAGACAGAGACAAAGGTAGGAGGGCAGAGTTAACGGGCCAGCAAGCCGCTTTTTTTGTATCACATCAACAATAACAACGACCCGATCTCGACGGCCGCTTTCCCACTCCATCTCCCCCGGCTGGCGCACCTCCCTCTGTCCCGGCAGGTCAGCCACGGAGCACCAAAGCCGGCCAGTCCACCAGGCTTCCAGGAGCATCCTGCTCCAACCCCGACTGGGCAGCTTTTCCAGGCTACTCCCGGCTGCATCCACCTTGGCCGGTCGCTCCATTGTCCGACCTGACTCACTCACCATGACTCTCACTCTGGCTCACTCAGACGCTCTCGTTCACCCAGGTTAAAAGGCGTCCGGCTGCAATCAGCCTTAATTGGCCACAGCCGGTGCTGGATCCAGGGAGAATCAGTCCACTGACTCAACTCTCCCCTGGATCCAGCCTACGCCTCACACCCACCCTCCCCCCAGTCTGCCACAGTCTGGATTTAGTGGCTGTAGCCTAGACATGAGGGAAGCGGGTAGTCTCACTGGAACAACTCCAGTTTGAATCCTGCTGGAAAAATATGGGTGGAGACATAAATACATCTTCAGCAGCAATGCTGTAGATGTGTGCAGCAGCCAACAGTAGAGGACTGTGGTTGTGCTGGGCAGCACCCAGGTGTGAATGTGTGGAGCTGTCTGAATCTGAAGCAGGGAAGTGTTGAAAAAAAACATACACTGTCAGTCCACCATGACTGGTTAAAAAAAAAAGTAACAACAAAAAAATCCAAATTACTGGAAGTGTTCCAACTTGACAGGAGCATCTCATGATGATCAAACAAGACTTCAATTTAAACACGTTCTCTTTGTTCTCCACCTCCAAACCGAAATGAACACACGTGTATGCAATGAAATTTGATGTGATAAAAAGAAACTCTTCTGTATCAGAGTGGTAATGTATTTGATGTTCATGTGTAATGGACATCAAAGAACAGAAATTCAAAGTGTGGCTAATATACATGCACTTAAGATGAAATCCACCAGCTGTGATTTTTTTATTTCTCAGCCAATGTGAGTTAACTATTGCCAAGGATGTTTGGATGAAAACCAGTAGCAAGTCAATCAGATATCAAAATGCTCTGGCGCTCCTATATCTGGATTCATCTACCAGTAAAATCAATGTTGTGCGTGTTTGCTGTGTGTGTGTGTGTGTGTGTGTTTAATCTAGTTGTGATGCAGCTACTGGGAGGGTATAATCTTAATCATTTCTATAGTTCACTGTATAGAAAACATGATGTCTGATCAAATGAAGAATATTTTTCAAAATGAGCTATCTACCATATCTCAACATACAGTCACTAACAGAACAAATATAATGCAGGTTAACTCACTGCAAATGCAATCAGCTATGTTCTCTCAATGACAAGACTGTTGAGAAGATTTCAGGTACCATAGTAAGTGATTTTCAAATTTGGCAGTTCATTCATGTCTTGCCCCTCTGATATCTCAGTGAAAGCGACATACATAGATGCTGTTGCTGGGCCTATTTCATTAATTAATGATTACCTGCACAGGGGATTTGACAGGGGTAAAATGGAAGCTGGTAGGATCATGTTCAAAGCACACCTAATTGTCTTTATTTATGACAGCCCCTGATCTCTGGTATGAATTAATGCATTCTCCACACTGCTGTGATGGAGATTAGCAGTCAGTGTGGGAGACAAGAAATCACCTTGGTTATGAGCTAGCCATCCCGAGCTGGCTTTAATGATAGGAAAGGGCTGTAGAGGTGTGAAAGAAAACAAAAAAAAACAAAAAGATAAGTTCACCTATTCTGCAGCAAAGAAGTAATGTATACAATATTGTGACCAGTGTGTTTGATGCAGAGACAATGGCGAATATAATGGCACCCTGAATTGATGCAAACAGACTTATTCTGTACTGCATTGATGTTGCTGCAAACTATGTGTTCTGTGCAAAGATCCTGTATGTATTGAGATTGGTCAGGTATGGTAACTGAGTATATTATTGCAATTTTCAAATTTTCATTGCAACTTTGATTCACTGATGAAATGTTTGTCATGAAAATATCACATTTGACATTTGGTTTAGTTTACACATGCAAAATTAAAACATAAATAGAATAGATTCAACACAAGCAGTACTTGCATCTGCAACAGAATGATGCAGTGGTAACAGATTTCCTCATTTGAAATGAATGTGTTTCCGTTGCACAGCAACACATCAAGTGTAATTGAGAGATCGATCAAGAGGTGATTTATTCAGCATGTGTATGCCTGACAAAGACCACTTCAAATGAGATTGGGAGGTAAATCCATTGTGTGGGTATCTTTTATATATTTCAGTTTCACCCACACTGACACAGACCTCATCCCGGTATTTCCTGGTGGTGGGACAAATGTAGCCGCTGTAGAAGTCCCACCTTTCACTGCATGCTTGCTTGTTGCACTTTGCTCACAAAGAGGAATTGTTTGGACTAAATCAAGTCAGGGGGTGGGATGGTCTAGAAACTAACTAGTTGAGAAAAAATAGATTTTGTGTAGAAACATAATTTGTTTCTGCTGTATACAATTCAAGAAATAATTACTGCAGAATTCCTATGGGATAGATACACAATAAATACATAAAGGCTTGTACAATGGCTACCGCTGTACTTCCACACCATAAACACCCTTACCCACCTCTGACATGTGGAAGCTGTGTGACAGTGATCTGGCATAGTGCCCTCAGGAGCTACCTGCTCAGACAGGGGGGGTGACGGCAGCTCCAATACAATCAGACATGTTCAAACATAACAGGTCCTGGCCATATCATATTAGCCCAATATCTGCCACAGGCCACTCTGCTGTGCACGACAACACACCTCTCAGATGAGGTTGCAGATAGGTTTCTGTTTATACAGTGGGGCCTGTCACAGCAGCTCCATGATCAGCAGAGAGGAGTAGATAAATTACATGCAAACCTATGTAGTAGACTGCAGGGGTTCCCAACCTTTTATTGCAATCGGCCCCAGAATGAAGTCAGAAAATTCCCCAAAGACCCCAAAGTGGTACCTAAAAATGTTACTAACCTCACCCCTTATTCCTTTACTACTTCTCTATCTTACATGATCATTCTGGAGGGTTTTTTTTTTTAACATCTATTGTCAGGGCAGTGTGATTCCGACCCTTGCACTCCTTACTATTGGAAGGCAAGGTGTTGCTCTCTGGTAACTGGTATGCAAATGTCAGGAAAAACGAACTACCACTAACTTGAGTCATAACGGAAACTGCAACACATCTCAAACCTTGTAGTGGGAAATCCATAACCCAACATTAGACGTGCCGATGATCGGACCCTCTTCATTTTTAGCAGCGACAGTGGATACATTTTGCACTTTTTAAAAGGAGTGAAGAAGCACATTTTTCACAGGGACACTACTCCCAGGCTTCAGAAACATATGGCTATCAGATGAAAAATGCATTAGCTTTTAGCCACGTTGTTTCTTCGAGAATCTAGCCACTGGAATTAATCTCATGTGTCTTGTTATGATATACACCTACAGTTTAGCACACTATGCAGTGGAGTATTATTCCCTCAACATAAGTGCCTTGCATTTAAAATTAATGAAGGATGGCTATTAATATTTAAGATTAAGTATTCAAGCATTAGCGTTCAGCTGTCAGCTTAATGTTGAAAACTAATGTTCAAAATCATTGTGATGAGTAAACCCTTGTCTGTGCCATTTAATACACATGATCATGATCCCTTCTAAGCAGTTATTAAAATTGCATCACAGTACTGTTCAGTCACTGTAAATCAGTTGAGTGTTTTGACACAGTTTGCCCAGTAAAGGGTTCAGTGCAACTTGATCAATAGGTTATACTCATTTAAGTCTTTTTAGTTTTCTGGTAACATATTTAATTTTTCAAAATTAATTAATTTAAAATATGCCCATATTGCTTTATTGTCCAGTTTATATTCCTCCATCTATTTATATGGCATTGCTATGTAATTTCCTAACCATGCGCTGTGGAAGTAAACCGTGAAACTGTGAAAAAGTGTTAAAACACCTTTAGTGCAAGATGTTACTCCCATACACCCAATCT
>OOFE01049540.1:47243-64270 GCA_900323365.1 Monocentris japonica
AAAGGATCTGCTGCTAACATCTTGGTGCCAGATACCACAGGACACCTTCAGGACACCTTGTGGAGGCCATGCCTCGATGGGTCAGAGCTGTTTTGGTGGCACAAGGGGGACCTACACAATATTAGGCAGGTGGTTTTAATGTTATGGCTGATCGGTGTATGTGGTCATGCTAGATAATTCCCTGGTGAGCTCTAGTAGGTGGTGTAATAGATACGACACACGCAGGACTTAATCCCACGATTTGATATCCTTATCAAATTTAAAGTGGATTTCCAGGATATCCTGCCAGAGTCCCACCTGTTGTCAAGATGCCTTTGTTCTCCAGAACAAGGAGTGGGAAGTAAGTTGTTTTGGCAAGATTAGTTTTTATGTCACACTATTGTGTTGAATACATCCTACTGCAATGCCGCAAACTAGGGAGAAGAAATTACTTTTTGAAAAATGCCCATCACCACACCTTGCGTTAAAAAAAATCAGAACTTGCACAGGTTGCTCCAGCAATACACCATAATCCCTGATTTGATCCGGAGTGTTTTCATCTATTGTGCTGAAATAGTCTCATGTCTAAGGAACGTTTTAAGCAATTTGAAAAAGTTAGGATCTAAACCTCGGGATGGTTAGATCTCACCACTATATAGAGTATTTATAAATAGCTCCAAAAGGAGGTTTGTTTCCTGTGAAATCTATCACTTTGTAATCACATCCCCTGCTCATTTATCTTTTTTTCTCTACTTGCACAAAAAATACTCCCTTTGTGTGGTGAAAAAAATACTTCTCTACCTTTGACTCTCTTACTTCTTTATCTGACACTTCTCCATCATACACGATTACTGTAGTGACCCAGTAATATGTGTTGCTATTCTATTGTCAGGGAAGTGTGACTTTGACACTTGCCCTTATTAGGACAGCAGTGTGGCATTGTGAGCATCCTTCAACTTGTGCTCTGACATGTCAGTGGAGAGGGCAAGCCAAAAAGAAAGTTTCCCTGCAGGGATCGATATAGGAATTTAGGCAATTTGGCTCCAAATGGCAGCGAGAAGTTGGAACTCTAGGACTTCAATACCCAGTGTAACGTGACGTTGGTAAACTGCACACAGCACGCTCATGTTTACCATCCCTGCTGATCTGTGATTGCTTTATTCCAAAGCATACCAAAGAGATGATGGAGGCAAAATATCTAATGTTGGTAAGTCCAGCTTTCTCTGGACGGGACGCTGGCTTGCTGCTGTGTTTAGGATACAGTTTGCATTCCACTCAAGATTAGATTCGTCACTTCCTGTTTGGGGAGAAGATTTCTTGCCAGTGGCCATACCCGACACCTGAATTTAATTTTGGCAAATAGGGCGAATCTACAGCACCTCAGTTAGGGTGGTATGGCATGCTCTTCTCTGTTGCAGCCCTCACTTTGTGATTTAGGCTGATAATACCGGTGTGATTGTACCGTTGCAGTGATTGTGAGTCATTTTGGAGTGTGAGCCAAATCACAGAACTGGAAATTGTTATAAATTGTCTTAAATTGTTCTTGCTTGATTTTAATAGTGTAGATACTGCTTAAATTCATCCGTCATCATCCCATTCCAGCCTCTGGTCATGACCAGTCCCTATTGTGTTTGATGTAATGAGATGTAGGGTATTTATCCTGCCTCTAATAGTAATTGTAATTGTAAACATCAGAGGACTTCCTGCAAATAATTTCACACTGTGATCTTGACTTTATCGATGATTGATATAGTGCTGGTGCATTGAAAGAGACTATATTTCTGTCAGCATCTCAATTAAAGGGGAAAGAAGGGGATGGAGGGTTCAATAATGTGCAATAATCCTGTGATTTACAGTAGAATATGGGCCCTATTCACAGAGGTATAATCAGGCTGACATATCCACTGCGCTTTCCACTGAGAATATTAATGTCCATTAATCAAGCCTAAAGTAATCCCAGCTGGCTTTGAGTTCTTAATGTCAACTGAGTTCCTCATTCATAGCCTGTAGTGTGCTAGGAAATAATAATCGCCTTCTAAAAGTAGCTTATGTTCTTCAAGTTAATGGGCACACCTCAGGATTTTAATTTGGTGGGCTGCACTTCTTTTTGGTTTGAAGTTGACCTTGAGCCTTTTGCTGCGGTGAACAGTCTGCGAGGGAAATTGATTGTCGAGTATTCATTGCTGGTCTCAATCCATTTTGATACAAGTTTGAAGCATCCCTTTTTTCTCTTCTGTTTTGATATTTTTAGTAATTTGCTATCAGTCATTGACTGTGCCTCAACCTATTGTTTGCTGTACTTTTTTGCTGAGTCACATTTAGAGTGAAAGAAAGAGTGCTTTTAAGTCAGAGCAGAAGCCAAGATACAAGTTGCCAGTGCTTCTGGCCACCAAAAGTTTGAACTGGACCAGTAGCCTCTTCTCAGTCATAGTTAGGCTGTCAGTGTGTATCCTTTACCCCCATGCAAGCCCAGGCTCCAGTGGGCTTTACCTTGTGCCATCACAGTGCTCACACCTCAGGCCTCAAGCTCCTGTATACTTCTTTGACTTGAGCTAAAGGGCATTTTGGCATGTTTAATGGGTAGGATGGGCTATAAGATGAGAATCTGATGATGACCTGGGTGGCGCAGTGGCTCAGTGGTTCACACTGTTGCTTCACAGGAAGAACGTGCAATTCCTGGCCCTGGTCCTTTCCGTGTGGAGTTTGCAAGTTCTCCCCGTGTTCCCGTGGGTTTCTGCTGAGTGTTCCGGTTTCCTCCCATAGTCCAAAGACAAGCAAGTCAGCTGAATTGAAGACTCTAAATTGCCCAAAGGTGTGAAAGTGAGTATTTGTCTGTTTATTATGTGTTCACCCTGTCATGGACTGCTGACCTGTCCAGGGTGTTTCCCTGCCTTTCACATGCTGGGATGGGTTTTAATACGCCAAGTACAATGGATGCACCTGCAGTTTGACTGGACTAAATGGTAACGACACATTACAAGACAGACAGTTAGACGATTGACACACTAGGTGCAGAACAAAGCGTAACAGGACTGTATGACAATAGACTCAACATAAATACATTGCAAGCCAAGTAATTGTGTAGCAGCTTTGGCATAATTGCCAACAGAAAGTATGCACATCCAAATTCCTGACCAGGTGCCTGGTAAAAAAAAGGCAAGACAATGAAATAGGGATGGATTGAGCTTCCCTCAGTAGTTTATTTAGCCATATTTCAAATCCAATTTAGCAAACAGGACCCTAACCGTAGCCTTCTATAAAAAAATTGTGTCCTGTTGTTAAGTTGTGTTGAATTGACATTTAGACTCTCCAATTCACTTGTGTCTTTGCTTGTCATCTTGGATTTTTGTTGTCTGCTTGTCTCCTTTTTTTGCAATTACACTATTTAAAAGAAACTGAGCAAATGTGGTGCTGAAACACTGATTGACTGTGATACACTGACACAGCACATTCAGTGTGATGCTGGATTTCTCCTTTACATCTCAAGCAACGTTTGCTTTGCTACGGCACGTTTCTATTAACAGTCTAGAGAGCATAATGAATAACATTAATCTTGTAAATTGACTTTTCATTGCCGCATCTGAGATGTGATGAAAAGGGTTCCAGATTAACACCAAATCCCAGGAGGGATTCCTTTCTGCTCAGAGGTTGCACAAAGACCAGTGTCTTGTTCTAAGGCATTGAAATCAAGGCTGGACCACGACAGACTTTATCACAGCTCACACACTGTGGCCCAGTGCTACCTACAAGTGACAGGGAAGCTTAGTGATTAGAAAGACCGTCCCATAACCAAAGGATCAAAGGTTTGATTCTTGTATCAGCCAGTTTGTGTCAAAAAAGCAAATGTTGTAGCTCTGCAAACTTATTGTAAACACTTATATACTTCAGGATAAAACAAGAGTAGCACAGTTGATGATTGAACAAAACTGAACGCAAAATTGCTCAGTCATGGGCACAAAACTGTTAACATGAACATCAACTGTTTTGCCATCCCACTCTGACTGAGACTAAGGCCATTCTATAGCTGTTATGGGTTTGAGTGAAGCATGTTGAACCTCTCTCTCTCCCTCTTTCTCTCTCTCTTCCTACATTGCTTGCTCTCTATTTGCATGGATTTGGACCCATGTTTTTCACAGTTGGCAGGAGAAAACTGCTTTTATGCTGTGCAGTCTTTCTACATTTATCACCCCAGTCGTTTCAGAGACAACAAGCAAGTTTTTACTACCCAGTGCCCTATCTGCCAAACCAATCACTGGGAATACTCTGATCCTATTCAGATTCTGTCAGGAAGGAGGAACAGTGTCGCGGCTCCACTCAGAGTAATGGGAATGTGAATGCATCGGGCAATGAGATTGGCTGCAGTCCAGCGATTTTTTTTTAATGCAGAAGTCCCCCTTCCCTAAATGCCATCCCTGAACCCAGGGCTTAAAGTCTCCTGTTCATTTGAATAAGATTGGATGGAAATTGTGAAATATATATTACCAAATTAATTCAATCCACACTGAATTTTCCCAGCTGCCAGAAATGTTTATGAACATATACGAGTAAATGTGATTCATGTAGGTTATATTGTTGTTTCCTGTTTTTGTTTTTTTTCTATATGTCCAGGCCAAACTGAGGAGGATTGAGGAAATTGTGTATTTATTCATTTATTTATTTTAAAGTGGTTAAGGACACTGACAATATATTTGTGCATGCACATAATTCATATTTTCTTACTCCTGTCCTATCTAATATATGTGTGGCTGTGGGAAAAAAGGTCTACTTGGTCCTGACTCAGTAAGCTTCTTAGTTAAAGCTCTGCAGAATATAAAAAGTAGTGAATAATGCCACTATCTTTTTCCATGTAAAGCTGTAATAATTTGACATTTGTAAATTCTGTCTGGCAGATGTGCTGTTGCAATTATGCAGCATTTAATACCACTCAACAATGAAGATGCTGAGTCAGACATTACCAGATATTATTATCTATTTTATTCAGGGAAAACCTATTGATAGTCTGTCTTCCCTGGCTGATACAAATACAATGACATACACAAAGTTAGTTCTTTATACAGATAGAAACATATAGGCTTTGCATTTTTTTTTGTGTATGTCATTGTATTTGTATCAGCCAGGGAATCGTTTCTGTATGTAACTGAGGTTCTAGATTAAAGATTAAACATTTGACACTTGCTTATGTGTGTTTTCATCTGGATTCTTAAAGAATGTCTGACCTGAAAATGATTTAAACGTTGTTATTCCACAAAATCAAGGTCAGTATTTTACTATTATTACTTAATGTTATTATTTTACTATTTTACACAGAAAAGTGATACTTGTGACAACATACCTCAGTTACCACTCGAGTACTTACTACTTACTTACTACTTATTAAGTTTTATAGGTAAATCTTTATTTACACCGTGCCTTCATACCTTGAGATTCAACCATGGATAAATTGCATGAAAGTCATATTTATTGCGCGTATATTATTTTCTTTTAACTTGTCAAGCACTTTGCACTTGTGTAAGAAAAGTGTTATTATTATTATTATTGTTATAGAGGAGCAGGAACATTCAATCAATAATTGCAGTATGCAGGATTGTATGAGACAAGGACTTTTAACAGCACGTTTTTATTTACAATGTTTTAAAGTATGGGCTTTCCTCCTCGTTGATGCTGACAGGCGTATTGATTTTGTAGCATGTCTCGCATCGGTCACGTTAATCTGCATTAATGCTGTGCCGCCACACTCCACATGCTGTCTGAGTAAATGTTGGTTTATTTGCACATAGTGATAGAAAGCTGAATGTATGTAGGGTGATATCTATAGTGTACTCTCTTCTTTATGTCTTGCATAGTTCCCTTACACTGCATGTATGGCCCTGTTGCCACCAAGGTTATTATTGTAAACTAAGTTGAAAACTTGGTGATTAAAACATTCAAAAAGTAAAAATTATTATTAAGAAATACATGTGCATTTTTTTTTTGTTTTTGTGTTTTTGTTTTTGTGCAGGGTGAAAAGAGTACAAAGAGAAAGAATTTTGGGTGGAGACTTTTGGGCTATTTTTGCCGAATGCTAACTACGTCACCAGATGGCTCTATGCTGTAGACTGACTTGTTAGGTCCCTATGAGGCCCTCCTGCTGTCGATGTCGATGGTGCTGTCAGCGTTGTTAACACCATCGGTGTTTGAACACCTTGAGCACTTGAGTCCCGTTTGGGATTCTTTTGAGTTAAATGAACAGGCAACCCGGGATTCTGCAGTAAAAAAAGGTCTGCACTAAGCTTTTTAAAATTGCAATATTCTGCAGACATTAAAAAAATCTATTTACCTTTCTGCAATGTTCTGTGGACATAAAAAATAATTAAGTAAATTTAAAGGCTAGGGGTCTGGGGGTTGTGAATGCGCCTGGGGTCTGCCTTCACAGACACAGTGAATGATGGATCTGCTAGCGCATTTTATTTGCGCAGTAGGAAACCAAGTGGTCCCAACTTTAAGTTAGCTGAGGATGTATTAAAAAATTGAAAATTGTATTGTTTTTATTACATACAAACTCCATCCATACTCCATGGCTCCCTCCAGCCAAGTTTTCTCCTCTCTACACGTTCCCAATTCATCCACTGACCCTGCTTGGCTTGAGAAACTGCCCTAGCACACCTCACTGCTTCCTCCTGTCGATGTATCTGCTCTATAATGATTTTCCTTCTCACTGTTGGAGTCTAAAAATCTAAAAATGTCTGGTGGTTTGAATGGGAATCTATGAGCACAGGATGAGGGCCCAACTAGTGTATTGTTTTCCACTTATAAATTTCTCTCTCTCTCTCTTAACATATATTGGCTACTAGGCTACACAGGACTTGGTAAGCTCTGACTCCCTGGGGACTTGAGCTTGTGTGATGTTGAGTGCTCATTGAGTGATATTGACTTACGCTGTCAACATACACCTTTCACATTGTGCAATGGGCATAGAGCTGTTTCTCTGCCTGTGGGTCAGCATCAGAAAGGGTCACGGGGCCGCTTTGATATGGCTGTGGGCATGGACCCAAAAAACATCCCGCCAGGCTTTTGAATTTGGGAACTAGAGGTGGCAGTAGAATTTCCACACTGGCTGAGCAAATCTGGGTAGGCAAAGTGAATGAGTAATGCTGTCTCTTCTCTCGGCAACTGCTATCAACGTGCCCTTAAGAAAGATTCCATTATGTAAAATTAACCTGTGCTGGGGAGTGCGAGGTCCAATTGGCCCTTTTCCCACATTACGCAGAGTGTGAATACATTGAATAAAGATGATCTGACTGATTCTACTTTGGTGGTCTCTTTTCTACAGTGGTAGCCAGAAGCCCCCCCTCATGCATTTATCTATCATGATTTAATGTCAAAGGCAATTCATTCTGGAGTTTTTTATAGTGGAGCCAAATTAGTGTATTTTAAAACAAATTGTGGATGTCTCTTGACCAACTAGTAAGCAGACCATCCCTTTTAACATCTGGAAAAAAATAAAAATTGCATTTTTCCAAACACGTCCTCTTTTTCTTTTGGACCACTGAGTTCAGCAAGCATGCAGTAGAAACTAGGACTTTTACATGCATATCTGACCTCACTGTCCAGCCATCTATCGGTTTGACTTGTCTGACTATATTGCGGCCGCATTCAAATGCTAAAAGCCAACCAGAATGGGGAGGTGTGTATAAGGCAGTGTCACACTAGCATTTTTGGCAGCACATTTGTTGCAGATGACGTGAAGAGAATAGAGAGAGATTGAAAGCTTTTGTAAAGAATGACAGGCAGTAATTTACATTATGGCCAACACATCCATCCACTCTTTGAAAGGAATGTAAGGGTGATAGTCGCTGGGCTAATGTGAGTCATGCTGGTAGGAATCCTAAAACCACACCTAATGCACTTTTAAACCAACCAACCCACACAGGGCTTCACCTTCCCAGCAGCCCCTGTATATCCTGCATATCCCCTGGATGATGCTTACTGACATGGGCTAAACTCCAACTCCTCTATATACGGCCCTTTGCAGGTCATGAAAAAAATAATCTGCCATATTCCGTTTGATTTTTTTTTGATCAGTTGGGGCCAATTTTGATTACTGCAAAGGCATTACATGCAAAATTGGCGCTCCTGCAGTGTGCATGGCATAGTAGTTTCAGAGCAGGTGGAGCCAACATATTCCCTACATTCTACCTGAGATCTATGGAAGCTAATGAAACCTAAAACCCCTCATCTTTTTTCTTTGTTCCAAAATCATTGCTTTGGCTGCAAGCAATTTAGGTTACATTTGTTAATATGATGCATTTCCAATTTTACACTCCAGCCACACGTTGTAGCCATAAGACACCATATATACTAAATAGTTAGCATTGCGTACCACTACCAGGTGGTGGACCATGGATGATTTTCTTGTCTATGTTCTCATTACTTAACAGGAAATGTTAGTAAGTGACATTGTAGCTAATATTCAATTAGCTTTAATTAGCTTTGCAAAGCTTTTCATCCTAACCTCCTATATAGGTAGCATTTCAAGACGACAGCCTTTTGTCAAATTTGGGGGCAGCAAGGTGGCCTAGTTCTTAAAGAGACTGTCCCACAATCGAAAGACCTTGGTTCAAGCCCTCGTGTCAGCAAGCATCCACCCTGCTGAGGTGTCCCTGAGCAAAACATTAAATACCCATCAGCTCCAAGGGCGCTGCTCTGTGGATGACCCTGACCTCTGACCTCCCTGGGGGTGGAGCAAACAGAGAGAGAAATTGAATCATCATTTTCATCAGGTATGTGAGGGGGCAGTAGGCCTTTGAATGGAATTTACCTAAAATCAGCCAACATTAATTTCTTCCCCTACCTCATTTACTGTTTCTTCCTGTTCCTGTTTCCTCCAGGCTTATGGGTAATTGTGTTTGTTGTTTGTAGGCAGTGTTTGTCAATCCCTTAACAATTATGTGTATAAAATGACTCCTATGTTCTACAGTTAAGGTGATCACGTCATAGAAGTCATGGCAAGGCCAAAATGGAATCACAATTCAGTATTTTGTATTGAGGCTAATCCACAACTTCCCTGTTATGTAGAGGGGGTCACTGATGGCCAAGTCATTCATCTTACACAACCACTAAACAGACTAAATTTGTTACAACATCAAACAGAAAAATATCTCAAAGGACTGTGTTTTGAGCCTTGCTTGTTAATTAGGTGTGGATGAAGGACACACACTGCATTCATTTTATGTAATACAACAACTTCTAAGGTCCCACACTTTTGCTCAGACACAAATTACAGACCGACATGAACAAAAATTCCAAAAGGGAAACGTGCATTTGAATTTTGCAATCCGTGATTGCACTGATGTGTTCACGTTATTTACATGCTGATTGAATGGAACTGTGGGAAAAACGGCTTTCATTAATATTAATCTATGTTGTAATTGGCATTATGAAATGTAGTGCTGCAATCGTCTCATTGAAAGCTAAGAGCATGATTCACTCAAGGACAGAACAAAAGAGCACAGCTTAGGCAATGCCTCTGTATTAGTACTCATGGTAAGCAGAGAGCAGGTTCTCTTTGCACCAACAGTGGCCCTTGACTCAAAAACATTTCAGTGGGTAAACATATTGTTGTAATGCTCTTTTTTCACTGCTCATTTCAAATTAGTTTTCATTAGTTCCAACATAGCAGCGAGGAAGGAATCCCAAGGGACCACATGGGAAAACTGTAACTGTAGCATCCAACTTCTTCAGGTCCCTGAATTGAAATCGCTGAATTGAAGTAAGGAAATCAAATACCAAACACAATCACGTGAATCCCCAGAATGAACAAAGGAGACAAAGTCCAACAGAGACCGGCTGATATGAACCGACCACTCTCTTGGCCCCGCTCATTTTCCTTCCCCTCCTTTTTCAATTAAAAAAGTGTTTGTGTTTAGCAGACTGAAAGGCTTGAGTGGGAATGTGGACAGAGCCAGCAGCACTAAATCCCCGGATGGTTCAAGGTTTAGAGGATGTTTGAATGAGACAAAGGACCTTTGCAGCTATTTCTCCACACAGACACAACCCATGAATTCTTAAGTGCATGTAAGAAACGAGGCCAAACTGAAAGTAGAAAAAGGCCTTAAATTCAATTCAAACCAGAGGACACACCACATTTCTATGGCAACATCATGAAAATGGGTTTCATTTTATTGCTGTTACCACCATAAATGTTACTCACAGGTAAAAATCTGTTTCATCAGCAAACATTTCCTTACATTTACATTTTAGACATTCTGCTAATTCTCTGATCCGGAGTGCAACACTAGAATAAACTTCACTTCAATGGACTTGATTATGTCTTGGACCTGCTTCTTACATCTGATCAAGGCCAAAACAAAATCACCTTGCCTAATAAAACTGATTTTTAATGTGCCAGTAAATGAATTTGTTGGTACGATCAAAACCTACATGTGTTTGGAAACATGCAGGAAGGCTCTTAGAGCGGCTTATTCGTTATGAAAAATCCATTACAGTAGTGCCAAACCTCAACAACAACAAGATGTTTCAGTGGCCTTGTAGAAAAAAAGACCTAATAGGCTGAAATGGTGTATTTGCCGAACTGTCCTCATTCATAACAATACAAGATTATCAGACTTGTAATGGGTTGATCACATGGACTGGACGTCTTACAAATACAATTACATAGTCCTACCATCTGATGAAGATGCAGCCTGGATTTGATCTGTGTCCAACTCCAATGCTGACTGGACACCCGACAGTGAGGTCTCTCCTGTTGATTGATCCTCTGATCCATGTCGGATAGCGCCTCAGTGCGCTGCCGTCCTCCTGTGGCTGATAATACGGCTGATAATGTCCCAACAACCTCTGCATATCGATGATTATTCTTTGATGTGAGGCCTTAGTTTTCTATATCATTTCACCAAAAAGCTCTCACACAAATCACTGACTTGTGTTGACACTGGATCCTTCCTCCTTCCTTCCTCTTGAGCTCAAATGGTAAAATGGAACCGTCTGTACCTTACTGATACAAATGTGAACAAACTGTCTACCATGCAATAGATGTAAAAGTGCCACAGCGCATTGTTCCCATCACAAGCAATGACACAGACACATATTTCAAACAGAAGGAGCTATTTTGAAACTTGTGAGAAGCATTACCTAATATCTGTTACGTTGATTTTACTTGAGAAATTCAGGGAAACATCTCTCTGTCATGTGTGTGTGTGTGTGTGTGTGTGTGTGTGTGTGTGTGTGCGCGCATGTGTTTGTGAGTGCCTGGATGTGTCTGTGTGTAAACTCCTCTGAGATTCTGCAGAGATGTGATCAGGTCAAAAACTGTTCTCCTGTTATAGCTCATTATAATAAAGTGGAAATCTGTGTGTGTGCGTGTGTGTTTGTGTGTGTTTGTGCGCGTGCAGACATCCATGCTTGTGTATATGCATGTGTGAGAGAGAATTTGAGTGTGTGTGTGTGTCTGGGCCAGATCTACCATATATGGCATCGGGTGAACGCCGGTGGCACCCGCCCACTTGCCTTGTCTGTTATTAAAAAATAAAAAAGTAATTTAACTGGCGGCAGAAAAATTAGAACCAATCAGAATAAAATAGAAAAATGTAGCGTTATGATTGGTGTATTGATCGTGGTAGGTGGGCTCACAGAGGCACAAACTTGGTGCAGGTCTCTGATCAGTGTTCCCAACCTCCAAGACAAATTCACACATGCTGAGATTAAACATGTCCTGATCCACTGTCAGTAAACTGCACAGTGCCCACGTGGGTATGTCGGCACTGCGACACTTAGGTTACGTTTTCACATAAGTCAAGAATCAAAATGGAGAGGCATCAGGTTAGTGGGTGTGCTAATATTAAAAACAAAAAACAAAAAGAAGTTCGAAATGCGGCCGCAATTCAGTGTGCCCAAAATTGCAAGGTGTTTGTCTGTAAACAGGAAAGCAAAATCCAAGAAGAGATCTCATATCTCATATATTTCTCCTAGACACAAATTAACACTAAAATGAGACTAAAGGCATTTTCTCCTATTTCTTGAATTCAACTCAGGTGAAACAACCACATAAAAGCTCATGTTGATGTCACATGTTAGCATTTCACATTTATCTCATAAAGTCTCAAGAATCCTTTCTCTCTCTGCTATCTCCTCATTACTCATAAGGGGGTTTTAGGAGAAACATTTCAGATGAAGGTGATCACAAAATGATACAAAATTGAGATCTCCCCTATTTTATATAAAGAAAAGATGACTGAAAAGAAAAAGATTTTTCCTTTGGGCACAACTAGCAGCGGAGGCTAGCAGCAGAGGCTAGCAGCGGAGTAGCAGCGGAGGCTAGCAGAAGCAGCAAAGCTAACTTTAGCTTGGTCGTGACAGCTAACCACGAGTGCGGCCCTGTAAGGACATCTCATGCTCAGCTTGTCAGGCTCAGCTCAACACCCACCAGACTGAGCTACAAATATGCTCACATTAGCAATGTTAGCTAACCCAAGGAGGCAGGCGTGAATGTGAGTCACACAGCGACCCAGGGCCAGGTGCAGGTGGCTAGTGAACAGCAGCTCGACTCTGAGCCTGACTGACTTTGAGGACTTAATACATCAGTTTTCACAGACAAAGTCAAGAAAGAACCATTTATCTATCTCATGCGGTTTGTGTGATGTGATGCTGTGGTGGTCGGTGGTTGGACTTGTTGGGTTTTTCATTCTGTTGTAGTTTGATACAGGCCTATGTAAATCCATGGTGTACACCATAGTATCATTCCATATAGGCTGATGTAAATCTTACAGCCATAGTACATTTCATACATGCCGTGACATTTTATTTAGGTGTACATTTGTGCGAAGGTGTGGACACCCAGGGGCACCACAGAGTGTTAATCAAGGTTCAAGGTTCAAGGAACTTTATTGTCATACCAGCACACATTTACACATGAGATGGTATGAAATTTGCAGTCAGGTCCCGGTTGTAAGCCACAATATATATATAAAATAGAAGTACAAAAAAAAAGAAGAAACACGAGCAGTATAAACATCTAAGCAAAAATATAAACATCTAACTAAACATAATAAAACAAGCAAGCCGAATTTAGCTTTGCTAAATTTAGCTTTGCTAATTCTAACAGCTTCCGGAAAGAAGCTGTTTCTCAGTCTGGTGGTCTTGCTCCGGATGCTCCGCAGCCGCCTGCCTGAAGGGAGAGGGTCAAAGAGTGTGTGTGCGGGGTGGGTGGAGTCCTTCATGATGCAGATGGCCCTCTTTCTGCATCTGCTAGTGTAAATGAGGTGAAGAGGATCATGTTGTGGCCATCATACCTAACACTTCCCACTTTACTATAAAAAAAGGCAGAAAATTAATTACATTAAAAATAATTTTAAAAAGTCTTTGTCCTCTCTGCCTTTCTCTCCATTTGTATGTCTCTCTCTCTCTCTCTCTCTCTCTCTTTCTATCTACACCCATCCTAGCCATTCATCCTGTACTTACACACTTTATATTTTGTATCTACTGTGTATTATTGCTCTTTATAATAATACACAATTACACATTCATCCTGCACTTAAACACTATATATTTTTTATTCTCTGTGTTATTGCTCTTTGTAATTTATGCTCTTTGATTATAGAGAGGTTGGGCTGTAGGTTGGGCTGTAGGTTGGGCTTGTAAGTAAGCATTTCACTGTAAGGAGCACACCTGCCGTATCTTTTACATGTGACATTAAAACTTGATTGATTTATTTATTTCTCTCACCCCCCTCCCCCTAGGTTAAACAGTGGTCCCCTGGGGGAGTTCAGTGTTGACGTTGGGAATGGAACCAGCATCAGGATGAGTTACCCGGAGGGCACGCCGCTCCACTGGGCCGACACAGACGCAAACACTCTGTTTGTCGCTGTGGTTTATAAAGCTGTAGACATCAGCTGGATCTCTGCTATGATCAACAAACATGCTGTGGTGAGTGTGTGTGTGTGTGTGTGTGTGTGTGTGTGTGCGTGCGTGCGGTGCGTGTGTGTGTGAGTGTGTGAAGAAGCGACTTAAAAAGCGTTATTATTTAAGTCCTGCCATTGGACTGATGATGATTCAAACCACACCAGGATAGAAATGACTATGATGCAGCCTACTAGGAGCAGGAAGCAGAGCCTTCCTCTCAGGCCACACCCTGTCCTCATTATGGGATGCCACGGGCGTTCTCTTGGCTACATCCTGCTGGCTGTGTTGGAGTCAGAGGTTACTCGCATTTAACTCTTGTTTTTTTCAGTTTCTTCTTCCTGGCTAGGGAGTGATGGTTGATCTGGCAGAGGTGGTGCTTTCTTGCACTGCCTAGCGTGAATCCAGGTTGATCTTTCAGCGACCTTCACTGCAGAGTGTGTTGCAGAGCAACACCTGGTACGGTCCTTGCCACCTGGGATGGTTCCACCTTTCCCTTCTGCAGTCCTTAACCACCACCCAGTCTCCTGGTTTGATAGAATGGCCTGGGAAGCACGGCTTTCACCTGTGAATGTATAGATCTCAGCATCTTTGAGAGGTTAGCACAGTAAGCAAGCATGCTACAGTGGAATTCCTCTGTATTAAGTGTTTTTGGCTCTAGTGGAGAACTGAGCCCAGTCTCCATTGGTCTCTCTGTGATTATCTCAAAGGGAGATAATCCTGTCTGAGTATTGACACGCCCCCTCATGCTCATGAGTGCAATGGGAAATGATCTTACCCAGTTCAAATCTGTTTCTGTACAAACTTTTCTTAATTTGTTTTTTGAGTCCCATTTGCTCTTTCCACCGCACCTCCACTTTGTGGGTGGTATGCACAGTGTGTTCTCAAATCTATTCCAAAGAACAATGATAGTTGAGTGATTACATTATTTACAAGATGACTGCCATTGTCACTCGAACGTTTCTTTGGCATTCCCCATCTGGGAATGATCTCTCTCACCAATGCCTTTGCCACAGCTGCGGCATCTGCTTTTCCTGTGGGAAAAACTTCAATCCATTTAGAAAACATGTCAACTATGACCAGACAGTACTTTTTGCCGTCACATGGGTTTAACTCAACGAAATCCATCATTAGATGATCAAATGGTTCATCTGGTGTTGGGTGGCTGAACTGTTGTGTCTGTTGCCCTCTTCCAACATTGTTTTTTGCACTAATTATGCCTTTTGAGCAAAATTTTTGTGAGTAATTCGAGAAGCCTTGTGTATACCACTGTCTGTTCATAGCTTCCACCATCCTCCCTTTTGACACGTGATCCTTTCCATGTGTCAACACTGCATAAAAATGAAATAAACATTTAGGGAGACACGGGTACCCATTTGGACCAATCCAAACATTATCAACATATTTACAGTTATTTGTCCTCCACCCCTTCTTCTCCTGAGGTGGAGCACTTTTCTGGGCTTCAACCAGTTCTGCAAAGGAGACAGTTGCGGTTAGATCTTGTTTTTGTTGTGTGAGCTGCAAGCAAGGCTTGTGAGATTGTGCAGCAAGTTTTGCAGCAGCATCAGCTCTTGCATTTCTTCTAGAGACTTCGTCCGTTCCACCTGTGTGAGCAGCACATTTGCAAACAGCAATTTTTGCAGGGAGAAAAATAGTATCCAAAAGGTTACCAATTAGTTGTGAATGTATGATTGTTTTCCCTGTTGATGTCAAAAAACCTTTTTCCACATTGTACCAAAATCATGTACCATGCCAAATGCATATCTACTGTCTGTGTAGATAGTTACTGATTTTCCTTCTGACAATATACAAGCTCTTGTTAGAGCAACCAGTTCAGCAGCTTGTGCTGCTAGGTGGCCTGGCAATTTTTCTGATTCTATTATGCCATGCACGCTGACTACAGCATAGGCTACCCATGGTTCACCAGTATCTGGATTTCTTTGTGCTGATCCATCTACAAACCAAACTTGGTCAGAATTAGGCAGAGGTGTGTCTTTTAGGTCTGGGTGTGGTGACGTGGTTTCAACAATTGCAGCTAAACAGTCATGTGGTTCACCATCTTCTGTTGGTAAGAGAGTTGCAGGGTTCAGAACAGTGCACCTTTCCAATTTCACATTAGGCATAGAAAGCAACAAATTCATGTAATCCAAATTACGTGATATTGTTAAATGATTTGTCTTTGATTGCAGTAGCACTGTTGCTACTGAATGGGGAACTAACACTTTCAGTGGGCTGAAGCCCACAATTGGTCTTGATGCCAATACAGCAGCTGCAGCTACTGCTTTCAGGCAGTGGGGCAGTCCTCTTGCCACTGCATCTAATCTCTGGGAGAAATATGCTATAGGTTTTAATTTACCTCCATGTTCCTGTAACAACACTGATGACATGAATCCTTCTTTTTCACACACCATTTGAGTAAATTGCTTGTCTGGATTAGGTAACCCTAGAGTTGGAGCAGAAGTCAGTATTTTCTGGATTGCTATTTTTCTTTCCTCATTCAGCTTTTTCCCATTGTTTGATACAATGTGTCCTAGGAATTTAAGTTCCTCTAAAGCCAGCTGCACCTTTTCTGGTGAAACCTTATTTCCTGTTGCAGCGAGATATTGAAGAAGTATCACTGTGTCTTTTTCACAGGCTTCTTTTGTTGGCGAGCAGACTAGTAGATCATCTACATATTGCATCAAGGTGCTCCCATATTCAACAGTCACCTAATGCTGCAGCATAGACTGTTGGTGATTCTGCATAACCTTGTGGCATTCTGGTCCATGTGTATGATTTACCGTTAAATTTGAATGTAAACCAAAATTGTGATTCTTTCGCTACTGGAATGCTGAAAAATGTATTTGCATTTATCTTTTTCAAATCTTGGACAAATCTCCAAGCTTCAGGCTTACCCTCAACATGCGCTTTTTTAACACGAAAGATAGGTGTGGAACAAGGTGAATCTGGACATGGCACAATTATTCCTTCTTTCAATAATGCTTCATAAACTGGTGTGATTCCCTCTGTTGCTTCAGGTTTGAGTGGATATTGTGATTGGCAAGGTCTGTGTGTGGATTTGGGTGTTACTACCAGCGGGGCTACATTTTGCATGAGTCCCACATCATATTTGTGTTTTGCCCAGACTTTTTCTGGGACACTGCTTAACCTGGGAT